>JAFBJR010000047.1:4110797-4165597 GCA_016785285.1 Brachirus orientalis
ATTTAATTTTTATGATGAATTCAAAGGAGTTCACATACTTTTTCTTGAAACTGTATACACACAGATTGGCACAAGTTTAAAAAAAATCCATATCTGTTAAGTGCACGGTCAAAGCTGAATGCAACTCTGCTTTCCTTTAAGGCGAACGCTTCACGTGATCATAGTCCAAAGTGCTGCTCTCAAGCCCAGATGGACTGCAGTGCCAGCACGGACTTTATGTTTGATTTATAAAGGAAATGCTGAAAGCACACTCCAAGAGTTGTTTTACAACCATCCAACATACCTGCCCCAGGCTCAGGGCAAAAGCACTTCTTACAGGGACAACAGGAGGGTGGAATATCTCTGTTTTCTAGTCCTTTAGTGACTTTCAGACATCCTCTGTTCTGGCTCTGTTCTCGTCACTCTCCTCCCAGAGACTTTGTCTGTGTAATTTTACTAAAATTGAAGGCCCAGAACATCTTATTTAAAACAGCGCGCCAGTCACTGTATCACAGTGGGAGGGTTAGTCCGCTGTTCAACAATACACCAGGAACTAAACAGGACTGAGAAGGATTTTCCTGAGAAGGAAGTTATCAAAAACAAACCATGGCCCTCATATTATGTTCCTCGAAAGACTGATGAACATTGTTGTCCTTGTTTCCTAACTTCCCAGTACCATATTAAATGTTACTCATAGCGCTTTAAAAATACAATTATAAATAAATAAATAAATAAAAATACTACTACACCTACTAATAATAATTATCATTATTATAATTATTAATACGATATTTCAAGACTTCCTATCTTTGAAATAATAGGTGTCTATCCATCATCCATTCTTTCAGGTTAGATGAAAATATAATACATAAGACATATATTTATTTACAATAAATATTTGCTTTATGAAAACCAAAAGAGAAATCATTTCATTAGCTGATATTCTCTGTCGGCCTGAAACTATGTGTGAAAACTGTCTGATTTTATTGATTATTGTAAATTCAATGCTATCTACTGAGATTTTTAATCCCATGTGGGCAAATGTTGACCATGATCAACATTAAACTGAATCTGCTGCTCAACTTGACACTTAACCTCTGCATGAGTGTCATTGTGTGTTACTGGTGTGAGAAATGAGGCTTTAAAAACATTTTGTCTGAGCAGTTTTTGCGGTCACTCCTCCACTGTCTCTCTCTTCCTCCTCCTCCTCTTCTTCCCTCCATTTGTCTCTCTCTTATTCACATACTCAAAGTACACTCCTCACACACACACACGGAGCCCTGGCCCAAGGCACACAGTGTACAGTTACTCATATCCCCAGGAAACGGAGGTATGACATCACCTTATTATCTTCAGTGAGCCCATGGGAAGACTGGAGGGGGGGAGGCTGGGAGAGAATTAGGCAAAGAAAAGGAGAAGTGACAAAATGGAGTCCGGGAGGAACAGTGAGATCAGGAGAGATAAGAGAAAAGAAAGAAAGACATCGATAGAAGAGAGAAAAAAAGGAAAGTGAGATGTTCCCAGATGTGTCAAAAGTGATTCAGCATTGCAGCAAATTATGATGAATGGACAGTTTTTTCTCTCTCACACACACACACACACAACTGCTGTAATAAATCTGTTGCTGTCACTCACACACAAACACACAAAACACATTTTACATGGTTAGCATTAAAAACAGACAAGTCTGAAAACAATAACTGCGGTCGGTGTAATAATCCTAGTTATGCATGCTCTGAAAAGAGGTCACATTGAGGAAAT
This sequence comes from Brachirus orientalis, assembly GCA_016785285.1. Lineage (NCBI taxonomy): Eukaryota > Metazoa > Chordata > Actinopteri > Pleuronectiformes > Soleidae > Brachirus > Brachirus orientalis. The sequence goes on from JAFBJR010000047.1 coordinate 4,112,538, forward strand.
AAACAGTGCGCTGAGTTTTATTACTCACACATGACCAAGAATCACTCATTATTAGTGCACTGGGATCAAGACCTTGCCTCTTGGATAAGAAATGTTACTCATGTGGGGATGTTGTTTATCCATTTTTATGAAGCCCAAAATATTATTTTTCTCCTAACCCCTGTAGACAAACCATAAAGATGGTTCTTGAGATGAATATACCAACATCTCAAGAGGAAGCATTCATAATACATGTGTTCATTTGTTTCCCTTCCTTTTGTCTCTGTAGTTTAGAATAACCACTTATCCTTTACTGTAATCCTTGTTGAGGATATACTGCACATCTATGGGTTTTGACAGCTACTGTATCTGGTTTCATCCAGTAAACTTGGTGTTCTTTCCCTTCCTATGAGCCGAGATCAGTAAAGTATGACGTGCAAACTAAAGCGTATTTTGAGCTGGGAACTTCCTGTGTATGTACCTTTGTGCAAAAAGATCTTACACAACATAATGTATTAGCCTCAGTCTCCCAACACAGCACTGTCACATCCTTGCCCCATTGTGGATACTGGGTCACCTCTGCCACTGACCAAATCATTGGTGAGAAACACTGTTGTCAACGCAACTGCAATTGCTTCCTCAATAAAAGGACGCAAAAAAGACTGCAAAAGCAAAAAACAAATCATAACTGAATCATAATACACTGTGCCTCTTATGTAAACAATAAGATAATTAACCTGCTTTGCAATAACATAACACCTTGTTAGAGCAAAAGACAGAATGTACTGATGATCTAAAGACAGACTGAGCGCTGAACATCAGGCCATGTAAATTGGGATGAGTACAATTTTGGTTATATGTAGTGCACGTTAACAGGGTCGTACCTTAACGTAAGTAGTGATTGACTGCACTTCACAGACAGTGATGAAGTCAACACAATTAGAAAAGTTGTTCAGGATTTACCCCTGTAAAAACTGTGGCATTTGCTCATGGATGACATGTGGTGGTTCACATTATGCCATGAAGGAATGAAAACATGTGCTATTAAAGCTCCCAACTGTGATTCATGGAATTCATTTTTAAATGCACTGTGAATGTATTTGTATTTCATAAAGAATACATAGCACTTGGGGACATGCAAACCTAGTTTTTCTTTGTGCAAGTAAATAGTAAATCTTCCAAAAAAAAAATATGAAAAAGCAAAGACTATGCTATATACATTAAGCAAAGTACAAAAAAATACAAATAAATGAATTATGCATAATATAAAACTGCAATCATTTTGAAATTTCATAAATAGATGGCAAATCAATTCTAAATTTTATTACAAATTCTGCTGATCTTGAAAAGTCTGCTTTGATGCTTCTGAAATCCCAGTAGAGACTCAACACACACATACAATTGGTATAAGGACAGCATGAACAAGTATCTGAATCATCCTGCTAAATCAGACATCCCGCTCAGTGGCAGTCACTCACATTTTTTAACTCCTGTTTTTGCTTTTAGGTTATTTCTTATTCCATGGGGCATCTGGGGAAAACAATGCAATGTTGCTCATCCAGCTCATACTGCAGCTATTGCAAGACTGTTTCTCCCACAAAATGACAAATTATCCATTCACATTTGAGAGCGCAGTCCACGTGACAGTGATGAAGTGGTCCGTGATGGATTTGAGTGACATTACGATAAAGCACAATATGTCACAGGAATGATGAAGTGGATGTTGAAACCCTGAGACCTCCAGATGGTATTGTACGTCATTGCATTGCCTGACATCAACAAACACTGCATTAAATATCCCAGGCCTTCAACTGTCATGGATTTCAGTCTTATGACGGTTAGCTATTTTTGTAATGGCCAAATGCCAGCACTTCCCTCTGCCATGAATTTGGGAATTACTTCTTTTAGAAGTTCAAAATTGCTTTCACTTTTAGCTTTTTCTTATTGGTGTGACCATACAAGAAAAATATTTAGAGATAATGAAAAATAAATAGAAAATAAACTTGCGTTGAAATGGTTAGATTGTCAAGATTGTTTCACAGACCTAGATTAAATAATATAAAAAGTATTCACTAAAATATGAATGTTAAAGCCTTGCATTAATCTATTATTTGACTCTCAGCTGTAACACAATTTCACCACCTACAGTCAATTGTGTGTAAGCGAGTGTGCTTGAACCACACGCAATGAGAGGAAATAACTGTTTCAGTTCAGCTCTCTCATCAAACTAAATGGTCCATAGTATAATTCTCATGAAAACCTACACAGGGGCGTTACAACTAGAAAAGCAGGCAATTGCTTGGGGCCCCTGAGCTGACAGAGGGCCCCAGAGAGCAGCTGCCTGCAACAATATACAACAATTTAGCCACAACTCACATAAATATTATTATTAGGTTCTCTACAGGAGATTGTAATGGTCCCATGTTGGGTTCACTGCCCAATATTCAATATTCAAATTTAATGGTGCTACACACAAACATTTTTAAAAAAAATATGTGATCTGTATGGTTTATGTCAATGTTAAAAAGGGCGGAAGCTACTATCACATTCAGATGCTGTGATGTGCTCAGCCAGTACATATACATACATGCTGGTGGGGGGAAAAAATTACTGGGCTAGTCCAACTTAAATTTCTCAAAGTCAAACTAATATACCCACATAATTCAAAAGTCAAAATAAAGTCACTGTCATGTATTCAACAAAATTAAGTGCACTGGCTAAAGCAGCCACATAGTTGGTGTAGTGGTTAGCACTTTTGTCTTTGCAGCAAATAGACCCGCTTTGGTCAGGTTCACCCCATGGGTTTTCCTCCGGGTTCTCCAGCTTTGGGATTAGGTGCTGCAAGCAACTGGCGACCCGTCCAGGATGTACACTGCCTTTTGCCCTATATCAGCTGCGATTAGGCACCAGAGCCCCTCCGCGACCCTCATGTGGAGGATAAAGCAGTAGAAGATGAGTGAGTGGCTCAAGCAGTGCTTAACATAAGCACAATTTCAAAAGAATCAACAAATAAATAAAGAGGGGAAAAGAAAATAATTAAATAAATAAAGCGATTTTGGCTCATAACGTGCTGTTCTCGTGTGGTTCTCTCACGTTTTACTCCAAGTACCACCTGAGAAAATATTGAGCTCTTCAAGTAACACCATTATCGGCAATGTTAAAAAACAGTGGTGCAAATAGGCCAAGCAAACTCAGCTGCAGCCTTTTCACAGGAGGCAGATTTATTCCCAGTAACACAATTTGCTCTCTCATCATGCTCCTCTTCCTCACATATTCACTGGTATAGTGAAATTAGATCAAGATGGGGCAAGAATAAGGTGACTCTAATTATTATTACTTAATTTCTTTTGTTATTTGCTTTGCTTTCCACACACTCTGGTCAAAATTCCCTATCTCCACTCTGATCACATACGCTGGTATATACAGTTGAACAGTATTTCTGATTTTCCTCCAAGTACCACCAGAGAAAGCTTGGGTGCCACTAGTGGTACATGTACCACAGTTTGAGAACTAAGGTTGTAGATGATTACATGGATAATTTGGTTGTGTGTACTACTCCATACATACATTCAACTGGGCCCAAACTAGTCTTGGGTGTTCCGCACATGTCCCACATTCTGTCACCCACCATGGCAGAGGTGGACACAATTCATTCAGTAAATGGATTCCCTGCCGGTGTTTGTATAATGGGACAAGGACAATAATCCAATTAAATGACGTAGCTATGGTTAACTGGGCATGGAAACGTCCTGACTGAGACATAATTCAATTGTACATTTTTCACATTTACTGAGACATGAGACATGCCAGGCACACTGTGAGCTATAAATAGCTCTAGGTCTATTTATAGATTACTGTTATGGATGGAAGACTGTGACTCCCCTCAATGTCAATGAAGCTGTGTGACATAACAAGAGCCAGAGTTCCACTGCTTTAGTGGTGTGAGTGGTGTGTAATCAACGATTACACCAATACAGCAGGGCCAGCTGTTTGTAAAGGGACCAAAAGTAACCGTTTGGAGGATTTGCATATAAATCAAAAATCACTGATTCAACAAAATGTGGCTCCCTTTCAATAACTTCACTCTGTACAACACATATAATGGGGATATCATGGCTGCTGGACAGAGGTCTATATCTTGACAATTAGGGTCTATTTGGCAGCCATACCTGTCTGTCATGTTGGTTTTTATGGACCAGTCATCACCCACTTACCATGTGCTTCTTAAAGGGAGTCTGCCAGCTCAGGCCTGTGATTAAATCAAACATCTCCTTATGGGACTTGGCTATTATGCTTATGGGTTTTTGTAGCCCCCCATTTGAACCCACTGACTTCACTGATATGAAGTTTCTTTCAGACAAGACTGCACTGCAACTGGCTTTGACTTGTGCACTGCTGGTTGGTGACCTTCATGCTTTGTTTGTGAATCCCTCATGCACCCAGTTTACTTCAGATGGCTCCAAGATGACTACAGGATTAAGGTAGTGAGTAGTGAAGGTCTCAAATTGATGGCTGCTCTGAAGGGCATGAATACATGTCTCACACTATATGGACTGTACTAAGTGAATCGACTGCAAGGGAATTAAGCGTTATGATTATAACATCTGTTCCCTGATGGAGAAAAAGAAAAAGGTACAACACCTGGTTGTCCTGCTGCGCGGCTGGATAAATCAAACAGAGGAATGACTGTGACATACGTCAGCACACGTAATTTGCCTGTAAAGAGTGAACAGAGGTGTTTTCATTCAAGATACGGGTGCGTGATATCCCTTACTATAAGTGTTGTACCTCATTCCACTCCATTAGGACAAAACCTATAGTCAAAGCCTTTCCATTTTTGTATCTGTGTTAGTTTATGTCCACATTTGTGCGTGCAATTTATGTGTGCTTTACTAAATATAGCGCCGTTTCCTTGGAAACATCTGAAGTTCACACCTTTGGCGCTTTCACATTCATAAAATTTCTCCCTTATGGTCTCTCTTTCTCAGTCACACACCTTCACACACATGCACTCATAAAGATGCACAACCGGAAAAATTACTCTCTCTGCAGCTTCCAACATGCATTTGTGACCACATGAAGTCGGACGCGCTTCATAGGGGGTGTGTGGAGAAGAGATCCATTATTTTTGCGCTTTTGTGTGCAGCTCAGCAGCTGAAGGGGCCAATCAGCCAACCATAACAATCCATAATGGCTTTCCTGCCTCATCCACAAGTCTAGAAGTGTGCCTCCGGTTGGGGCTATCCCCATGTGCCCCTGTCCCTCCTCCAACTTCATCCTTTTCCATGCTTGATATCTGTGAGTGTGTGCATGTTTGGGAAGGAACAGAGCATTGTGTGTGTGTGTTTGAGAATTCAGAGCTACGGCTGTGACTTTGACAGCGGAAGACCCCATTGAAAAGTAGTGGAGTCAGCTAGTGCTACCGTGGGGCCCTAAGCCTGTCTGATCACGCAACAACAGAGGGGCCAAGCTCAGAACTGGTGCAGGCCTGCCAGTTAGACGATATGAGGATTGGCATAGTCTTAGGGTCACAAACACCTGCAGGATATTAATTGCCTATTTTCAATAGACAGTGAGTTTATTGCATGGTGATCCTCCGGTCACTTTAAGTGTGGAAGATCAATCTCAGTGTGCTTGCAGTGTGCTTGCATATGGAAACAGCCAAAGTGTAAATAGTAAAAGTAAACAGTTCCAAGTGTCATAATCCAACTGATGACAAAAACAGTAAATACACGAAAATGTGAAAATCTCCATATTTTTTACAGGGAGCTTTGTACAACAAACTATTAATCGGTTTTATTTAAGAGAAAGAAAATTGTACAGCGACTCTTCACCTAATACCTTCATGAATTAATGGCCTTCTTTCACAGGAAGCAGTGGTCTAAGTGCCTTCTCCCTCCTCAGCTCTCTGTTGACCACTCCCATGGGAACATCTTCCATTTTAGGAAGGAAAAGAGCAACGGAAGAAAGGCAAATGATGGAGGAGAAGAATGGGAAAAAGAGGACAAAGAGAATTAAGGATATATAGTACAGTATGCCGGGGTGGGGAGGGCTGGGTGAGGTCAAAGTAGGCACTGAGAAAGTGAAAATAATAAGTAGATGAGATGAGAGGAAGGGAGGAAAGGAGAGCAGACAGAGAAAAAGAGAGGGAAATCAAGTAGCCATCCGGTGATCATTTTACAGGCTGAGGGGAAGTGTTCCTGGAGAGGGGAAGGAGCCAGACAAATGACTGAATGAGAGAGCTGAGTGGGTGGCATCGCGGGCCTGTTACAAAGCTACTGGCCTGCCTCAGTCCCACAGGTAGACAACACTGTGGATTACAACGATACAAATAGAAGGATCAAAGACATTCTGAGAAATGACAGCATTATTTTTCATCTGAGAAAAGGACAGAGGTTACAAAAAGATACCTAACAGTGAGACAAATGATTATTATAGTTTTAAGAAATGACATTTAGCTGCTGTGAACATAAGCCAAACTACCTGAACTGATTTTCTGGAGCAACAGAGGTGAATGCAACACAAGTGCTGAATTACACCTGCATCTAAGTTTTTCTTAGAGACAGGAATCTGTAGAAAAACAAACTTATTCCTGTCCTCAAATCACCACATTTAAAATGATATTTCAACACATTAGGCCTGGGTCATGCAGAAGTTGGCTGACGTTCGGCACCTCCTGTATTAGTCCACATGGATTGTATGATCCAACTGTTTATGCTCTCTGTACCAAAACACTTTCCAGTCCATTTGGTGGTGCACTCTGTTTTTGGTCAAAGGAGAGCAAGGAAGAAACCAGTGAAACATGTTTGTGCTGTGAGCTGAGGTCCACCAATACCCACATGTACAACCCATCACTCAAAATATATAAAGACATACAAATGGGGACAAATCCCTGAAGAGAAATTGCCACAGCTGGAATGGAATGTAAGATCCAGTATATACGTGTGGACCAAGTATGAACATAACAGAGAACCTTACACAAAAACTAGTCAGTATGTTATTGCTTGGCGCAGTTCAGTATGTAACATTTTGTGCTTGAATCCCATGCCACTACCAACAGAACAACACTGCTCTTTCAAAAATATAAAAGGGTTGATTAAATTGACTCACTGATAGAGTCAAGGGACCTCTGTCATCATGTTTGCTATAATAACTCTAACTATAACAAAATACAAAAAAAAAGAAATACAAAAAATACAATCTGTTTGTTTGAAAGAAGAAGACCAACCACTATCTTCCATGTTTTGTTGAATCAGTCATTCACTCCTACCTCCCCATTTGTGGAACTTTTGGCTCTGTAACGTCACATTGCTTACTCCTTTGCTGTTGACAGACAGACATAAGGATTACCTCAGCTCCAGGATGTTTTTTTTAACTTGAACAAAACAAAAAATGTTTTTTGGGTGGTACTTATGTAAGAATTTGAGCAAAACAGTTGGATTTGTTTTCCATCATCATATTTCTGCTAAATACTACAGTTTACAACTTGTAGAAGATGCAGTATTAACCAACCCAAATAGAAATACAGCAGCATTTCTATTTGGTTGTAATGATGCCCACTTGCCTTATGAGTGAGTTACAGTGATATGCCTCCAATTCACCCTTGTTTTAGATACTTTCCACTACAGTCCCTGCAATAAACAATTCTGCATTCCTCATTACAGATTAACAGCCCCATGTGTTGAAATGAAACACTGAGCGTGTGGTGTGCTTTGAGCACATGAGAAATTTGAGGGTTTGTTGGAGAACTGAATGTTGTAAAACAAAATGGCCCAGGCAGAGGTTACTGTAAGCAAAAAGACAGATGGCGAGTTGAAGGAGGCAAGTTTACATATGCAGAGCAAGAAGAATACGAGGCAGATGGTCATTTGTTGACTAATTTGTCACTGAGCACCTTTTGCATATCTACACTCTGGCAAGACATGGTTGAATAAAGATTTCACTCTCTGTCATACTGAATTTTTTGCATGAATGTAGTTCCCCTCCTCTCTTCTAATATAATGCATTTATTCCATGTCAGCACATAAAACCATATTTCATTATGCCCTTGGAAGTTTTCCTTCCCCTCAAAGGCATTATATATGTCAGATTCTTCTGAATGCAGTCAATATCGTATAGAAGTCTGAGTTGAAAACCAGATTAAACCAAATGAAGTGTGATGATAATGAGAAAACTAAGCACCAGGTGTCCCTATCTCTCCTCTGTCTGCCCCCACCACCTGGTTGGCTTGGCAGCCACAGTATCCTGAGTGAGAGATGTTGAAGAGCATTTGGTTTCAATATGAAGAGACAGCATAAGGTTCTGGTGAGAATCTAATAATCTAATAAGGGAAGTGTGTTCTTCCTCTCACTCAGGAAGGCGGTATTAATGCCAGAAGTTATAAGACATTATCATTGCCTTTCTACCTGTCTGTGGATATGGAAACTTTTGGGTTGTGACTGAGTTTATGAGGGCTGCTAGTGCACGGAACATCCATGAAGTTGGAAAAAGTTCCACATCAGATTTACAAGCTGGACAAGTGTATCCATTTGTGTCTCTGACTGTCGCTGTTCCAGCACTTGTTTGTATCAGTGGCTTTGCATGTGCGTGAGTGAGTGAGTGAGTGAGTGAGTGAGTGAGTGAGTGAGTGAGTGAGTGAGTGAGTGAGTGAGGGAGTGAGTCCTGTAAGGCCCCTGGTATCCAGCAGAGGAATGCAGCAGTCTCTTGAAAAGTAGTTATCAGCTAATGAGAATTCCACTTGGAGCAGGAAGGAAGGGCTTAGAATGTGTGTCCCTCAGCGAATTGGGGCGAATGTTAATCACAATGACTTTAAGCACACGCGCACACGCGCGCACACGCGCACACACACACACACACACACTCACAGCTTGCATGCATGCACACATAGGAGTCTAGACAGAGCAGAAAACTGCAGAGTCTGACACATGAGTGAGTGAACGGTAGGGGTCGTGCGTGTGTGTGCGCGCGCGTGAGTGTGTGTGCGTATTTGTTTGGGGGGGTGGGGGTGAAGATGGGGAGAGAGAAAGAGAGAGAGGATGTTTTTAAAAACTAGGCTTGGTGTTGTCTTCGTGGTTTGGAACTAATTGGTTTCAGATGGAAATCAGAGCGCACAAACTTGAGAAGGCCTTAATGTTCTTTGCCTTGCACTCCAACTCCCTTTCATAAAACACCCTCCTCCACCTCCTTGTCTATTTTTTTTATTTTATTTTTTTTAATTTTGCTGTTTTCCTCACTTGCCATCTTCCATACAGACCCGATCAGTCAATGAATCAGACTTGTTCTTGGTTTTCATGGAATGATTGTGGGGCATCATGGATGTCAAAGCTCCAAAAAGACTCAGTTCAAATTAAACATGAAAAGTAGAGATTTAACCCATATACAGTATACAGTATATAATTTCATTGCTGGCAGTTTGTGTTTCCTATCTACTTCTCCTTCTCTCTCTCTCTCTCTCTCTCCGGTTTGCCATGAAGGACACCAGGCCTCTGGAGATCCTGTCCCTCAGGAAGAAAGCAAGAGTCCCCCTCCCTCCCTCTGTTTTTTCATAACCTATTATTTATGTCTGACAGACCTCCTCCAGACAAATGGCTGCCATATGGAGAAAGAAAGACAGAAAGGCAGAGGAGAAGGAGGGAAGGAAAAAAAAACCTCTCTACATCCTATTTTGATCTGGCCTGTGAGTTTTTCTTCAAGGGTCTTGAAATCATGATCAGTTTATGACAGCAATATATGTGGTTTTTTAATATTTGCTGTTGGATGGCTGGATGTCTAACGCCACACTGCATGGCAGTATGGACTGTGTGTTGTGCAGCAGATGGAGATATCACTTCTGGCTTATTGAGAGAAGATGTACAGCCTCTGAGGGCTTTAAACCATAACTGCACTCACACAAAGTCTGTGGTCCACAGGGAAGCATTTCTCTGTCAAATTAAGGTAAAGCCTTCTGTATGAGTTAACGTTTACAGTAACATCATTTTAAAGGTGTAGTACAATATATTTTATTTAGAAAACAAGATTTGCAACTTGCAGGAAAAACAAATCACCTGATTGGTACTTGCTGAAGGTTTATATATACAATTATAGAGACTCACTGATGCATCAATTCTGTGTCTTGGTTACCAAAAAAGGTTGGTAGAACAGACATAATAACCAGAGGTTCTCCCTAGTGAAGGTCTTATATTATATGACCCCCTGTCATCAGTAAGTCGTATACTGTGAACTCACAGTTAAAGTAAGCCTCTTGATCACATACAGGAAGTGACCTGCACAGTGATGCTTTGATTCTGAAAGTCATGCAGTGCATAAACAAGATCTTGGGACTAACAGCTGTCAGGTGTGCATCAGTTAGACAGCTTGTGTCTTATCACAAAACTCAAGTGAACAAGAAGAGATGACCAACCCAAACTATGATATGTCTACTCTTAAAACCAAATGTTTGTTTTCTCATGCCGAGCACATCCCCTTTGTCCTTTTCAGTGCTGATTTTACTGCAAATACAGCAAGTGTGCCTGCGTATGCGGCATTTCCCTTTATCTGCTAATGTATTTTTACCCTAATTTCCTAACATTTGTCCAACTGTTACCCGCAGCTTTTTCTGTGTTTGTCCTTCTCCAGTTATTCTTCCTGTCTCTTCTTCAATGTACTCTGGGGTCATTCTTCCTCTCAGAATAAAAGTGTCTCTAATGTCTGGTCCCTGAGGGAGCAGCTGGCCAGCTAATCCCCTACGGAACCTTCTCCTCCTCCTCCTCCTCTTCCACAACCCCCACCTCCCACCCCCACTGGATCTCCCTTCCTTCCTTCCTTCCTTCCTCCCTCCCTCCATCTCTCATGTAATAGCTCCCTTGTTCCCACCGGACAAAACAGCACCTTTGTGGCCTCTCTCTCTCTCTCTCTCTCTCTCTCTCTCTCTCCATTTTTGTAATGATCCCCCACCCTCTTGGAATGAGGCAATATTTAAAGCAGGAATAAGGAAATTGTAAACAGCAGGTTTTTGGGCCTGGAGGCCAAGGCAGAGTCAGGGCAGAGCTCAGAGTCCAGCAGAGCAGAGAACCAGGCCTTTGTTACTCTGGGATTAGCGAGGGAGGTGAGGGTTGCCACCCCCTGCACTCCCTCTACCCCCAAACACACACACACTCACAAACCACCTCCTATCACCACCACGCACCAAGTACAACGCACCCTGTCTCAGACACACATATTAAAAATAGTTAAAATGGTCTTCAAAGGCTTGTACTAAATAACATGAATTGCAGTCATCCAGGTCTTATGAAGCTGGTTCACTTATTAAGGTAAATCACCATAGGAACTAATGCTGAAACTCTAACCTACTCCAGAGAAGGTTAAGTTCAAGATAGCATGTCAACAGCTCATATACTGACCAATAACATACAGGAAACTCATCATTTCACAAGATTTGACGCGGATAAATCAGATCTTGAATTAGAAACAATAAGCCTCCGCCAGTTTCTTTAATGGATGAGTCATTGTTTTACTGTTCTGTACTTTCTCATGTGTCTGTGATGATTTAAAAACTACTTCTAATATACACTGCCTGGCCAAAAAAAAGTTGCCACCTGGATTTAACTAAGCAAGGTAAGGTAAGAGGTAAGAGCCTCCTATTGAATAATTACTGCATGGGCAATTATCTTTCAGCTGGCAACAAGTTATGCATTGAGTAGCTTCTCATTTCTTAAACAACCATGTTGAAAGACACATCCTGTGTCTTTCCTTAGTTTGTTCGAGAAGGGTCAAATTATTGGCATGGATCAAGCTTAGGAAACATTTAAGGAGATTGCAGAAACTACTAAAATTGGGTTAAGAACTGTCCAACGCATTATTATAAATTCGAAGGTTAGTGGGGAACCATCGTCTTTGAGGAAGAAATGTGGTCGGACAAAAAATCCTAAATGATGGTGATCGCGATCACTTAAAAGTTTGGTGAAATCAAATCGTAGAAAAACAACAGTAGAACTCAGGGCTATGTTTAGTAGTGAAAGTAAGAGCATTTCCACATACACAGTGTGAAGGGAGCTCAAGGGATTGGGCCTGAACAGCTGTGTAGCCTTAAGAAAACCATTAATCAGTGAGACCAATAGGAAAAAAGGTTTCAATTTGCTAGGGAGCATTGGACTCTGGAACAATGGAAGAAGGTCATGTGGTCTGATGAGTCCAGGTTTACCCTGTACTAAAGTGATGGGCACATCAGGGTAAGAAGAGAGGCAGATAAAGTGATGCACCCATCATGCATAGTGTCTACTGTACAAGCCTGTGGGGGCAGTGCAATGATTGCTGCAGTTAGTCAGGTCGAGGTTCAGCAACATTATGGGCCCAAAGAATGAGGTCAGCTGACTACATGAATATACTGAATGACCAGATTATTCCATCAATGGATTTTTTCTTCCCTGGTGGCACGAGCATATTCCAAGATGACAATGCCAGGATTCATCAGGCTCAAATTGTGAAAAAGTGGTTCAGGGAGACATCGTTTTCACACATGGATTGGCCACCACACAGTCCAGACCTTAACCCCACTGAGAATCTTTGGGATGTGCAGGAGAAGGTTTTGTGCAGCGGTCCAACTCTCCCATCATCAGTACAAGATCTTGGTGAAAAATGAATGTAACACTGGACGGAAATAAATCTGGTGACATTACAGAAGCTTTTCGAAACAATGCCAAAGCAAATGCGTGCTGCAATCAAAGCTAAAGGCGGTCCAAATATTAGAGTGTGTGACCTTTTTTTTTTTTTTTGACCAGGCAGTGTATTGTTACATACTACAGGCCCCAGGAATATTCTGTTGATAGTTTATGTGAAAGTCAGTGTAAGTTGCTGCATTAATTTTAGATTTTAGCACCATAGTCCCTGTTACTGCTACAATAACTTTCTGTTGAATATTAAATGGAATAGGTACACATCTTGGGCAGCAGCTAGCATTGTTGCCTCACAACAAGAAGGTCACTGGTTCGACCAATGGCCTTTTGGTGTGGAGTTTGCATGTTCTCCCAGTATGCATGTGGGTTTAGCACTCTTCCTCCCACAGTCAAAAAAACATGCAGTCGCCCCAGAATGAAATTATTCTGGCTTTTTACAATACGGACAGATTAGCTGCTGCATGGCAGTCAATCTCTGCATCTGTTGGTATTCTCTGGCTGTAGCAACACTTTGCCCACATAACAATTTCAGCTTTTATTGGATGGACATGTATTAACACACAGGCTGAAAACATACAATGCACTATTTCTCTTTGGTAATTTTATTTAACAGACCTTTTACCACAACACGAGTGAATTCATGTCAAACAACAATTTGATTAATCAGACATAATTTGGGATACAAAAAGCTTCACAGAAAAGCTTAACTAAAAGAAAACAATGAGAAACATTGCAAGTGAGGTGCTTGTGACAACAATGAGTGCTGGACAGAAAAACGCATGAACAAATGCATGAAAGGAAGTTCTTTGTCCTCCGAGCTTGACATCAAGAGAGAACAGCTTGAATGTTTTATGTATAGAAAGCTGAATGTTTGTTGTGTGATGAAGAAATCAGGGTGCCTCAAGGAGACACTGCTCCAGATGGCAACAAAACTAAATTAAAAAAAACCTACCACAGAAACAGAAAGAAGTGATATCTTTATCTTTCTTTCTTTAATATTAAAGAAAAACATGTAATAACCGTCAACTGTTGAATATGTGCAAATATAATGTAAATAAATAAATAAAGGATAACTGATACCCTCTGTGACTCTCGTCCTGGCTGTGATCTGCCACAGTGCATAATGTAAAACAGCACAAAGACACAACTGAAAATTTAAATAATTTTTTTGCCTTAAAAAAGCTTGAGTTTCTAAGATCATGGCATATGTGATTTCTACAGCATTGAACACTGAAATCCAATACAGTCCAGTGCACATTCCCTAGTTTCTAAAAACCTTGGCTTGACAAACACAAAACACATTTGAGCTACAACTGGAGCTACGGGCAGCATGCAGGAACAGAAATATAATGGTAATACAAACAAGTAAGAAAGTTAAGACTTTCATTCCACTTGAGACAAAATACATACATGCCTGAATAATGAACAATGACAATAGTCAGAGTATGTTTTCTAGATTGGTGCTGAAGAACATGTTTGAGGAATTACTCATCCAAGCACATTGGAGGGTTAAAAGTATTTTGGGACTGAAGGTGCAGCTTGACAGCTTTTATTTACACCCAATAATTAAAAACACAGTAGGTGTCTGCTTTGGCACTGGACCATTTGGCTGAGGCTCTAAATCTTTAAACTATAGCAGATAAGTTTACACAAGGATGGTCCATCAGCACTGACCATTGTTCTGATTTTAACTATCCACCAGTACCTCTATGTAAATCACAAAATGACGTTTCCTGTCTTCTGAAGAAATCCCCAGCATGTGGTGGGAAGGTGTGTGTGCTCTATAAACACACATGCATCGATCAAACACCAAGGCTGGGGATTGATGTATGTCATGCGTGTAGAGAATGACAACCTCATGTTGAAGATTTAGCACTGAGCACAGTGAGACAGGTAAGTATTGCTCTTTGATGAGCGATATCAAATTGCTGTCGTCTCTCTGCTTCTTCCAGCCGTGGTCTCACTCTTCTCTTGGATTTGTGCTGAACTTTCCATCCACACTCTGCCTCTCCCTGTGTGTGTGCTTTGAACTCCTCAAACTATTCTTTTGAAGGGCAGAGTCATAAAACCTTCTTTTATGCAGGCCCAGTCTCTTTGATGGGGTTGTCACTTTGCACAATGCTCCACTCTTAGACCTCAGGAACTTCAGACAAGCATGACCACACCCACTCAGATGGACAGACAGACTGACCGACAGACAGCAGTCATCAATGATGGGGGGAGGGACAAATAATATCTCCCACTCACTCATCTTCTACCGCTCCACGTGAGGGTCGCCAGGGGACGCTGCTGCCTAATCCCAGCTGACAAAGGGCGAAAGGTGGGGTACACCCTGGACAGGTTGCTAGTCCATCGCAGGGCCAAATCCACAACCAACCACTTTTACATTCACACCTATGGGCAATTTAGTGTCCAACTGGCTAATCCCCAAAACTGATTGTTTTAAATGATTTTGTAGAGTGTATGATATTACAGCATTCCTCAGGGTAATCGTCCACTGACATTCCTCTGATGAAGAGTATTATCAAGGCTAAATCCATACTAATATGCTTTGGCCTCTGTAAACTGGACAAAGAATGTTTACTAATGCTTGGTTGTTTACTTTCAGGAAATAGATTGAAGTTAAAGCAAGGATTTATTTTATTGACGAAGTGAAACTGAAGAAAAGTGTGGGTTGACTGGTAAGTATCAGACCAAATCCAGAAAGTGATATGGGGGAAGTTAATTATTACAAATGTCTTTTATTTGGCAAAATAAAAGTCAGTTGTTGAAATAAAAAGGGGCCGCACACATTGTTTTCCTTTTTAGGAAACCCCACAGAGCATGTGTGCCAAACAGGTGTAATCATAGCAGATGTGATACACTTTAAAATGCTCTAGAGTGGATGTGGCAAGACAGTGACAGTTGACTGAGTTAGTTTTGAGCGAGATGTCATTCTGCAGATGAATTTTCCCTATTAGTTGTTTGAATTCCAGCTGCCACACAATGAAGATTTGAAAACAATGTTGGTGTTGCCTTAGAGCAACATCTGTTTACAGCTGTGTTACAAGGTTATTATCTTCAGCAAACAGCAGACGGTGTGTGTTGCATCTAAAACTACTGAGATGGCAGATGTGAAGCATTAATTAAAACCATATGAAGATAAGCATGCAAAAAATATGAATGTAGAAAATGTAATATAGGTTTGGCTGTTATTTACACAATATACATTGATAAAAGACACTCAACTGTACAAGTATTGCTTTACCAACAAGAGAAAGCACTCAGAGAGCACATACCTACACCAAGGCTGCTTAGGTTCCAAAACCATCAATACTCTCTAAAGAATCATTCCCATAAACACTATAGTGATTGGTAAAGGAATCACCAATTCACCACTAAAATCTAATAATTTGTCCTTTGGGCAACAACCTACTTCCATAGACAATTTCATCAAAACATATTCTTAACATTTTGAGTTATGTTGCTCACAGACAGACAGATGCACAACAAAGCAAAATACATTATAATTTAAATGCGATACTGACTCATGCTCAGTTATGAGACAAGCGATTGACTGTAGATCATCTTTTTCCAAAAGGTCAAAAAAGAATTTTCTGTCAGGCAAAAGCAAATTTAAAAGACAAATCGACAGAAAGAGGAACTGCAATGACAGGAAGTGTTAGTTGGATGTCAAAATAAAACAGGACGGGCAGAGCAACTGGCTACAGAACATGAGAATCAAGTGGATGTTACAATGCAATAATGTTCTATATTATTTTAATATACTATATAATTTATTATTGAATCTACTTTCACTGCACATCCACCTGTAAATTTCAGTAATATTTGCAAATATATTATTAACATATAGTTGATGTTTAGGTTTCAGTATTCACAAATTGTATGTGTGTAGAAATTGAATGCATATGGTTGGAAGTTGGAGCAGCCAGTGTCAGCCCCAAACCACCACACATGTTTACCATTGCAGCCTCTGTTGTGGTGTCATATTCTGTGAATAAATGCATTCTGTCTTTCATCACCTGTTCTTTTTTTTTTAAACTATTCATTCTTTATACATGTTTTCTTTTGGTTATCTTGACTTTTGATATTGAAGGGTCCATGATGAAAGAAAATACTTTGCCTGGCTCTCCCCTCATCTCTTGATATTGCATATTAACAGACTGTAAAGTAACTCAGCACACTATCCATCCATCCATCCATCCATCCATCCATCCATCCATCCATTCATTTTTTAGAATTTTTGGCAACAGAAATGCTCAAAAACATGTTTAACACTCATTACAATGGTATTTTTGAAAAATGTTTTCATTGCTGTAATTGACTATAAGATGTTTTTTTAATTCTTATTTTCTGATGTAGAGTAAGTTCCCAAACTTTTCAAGCACTAGCGTGTAAAAAATCTCATCTCCCAGGCTCATGCAGAAGATAATTTCTTCCAGGCTCCTGTTATGTCCACGTTGTCAAACAGTGGCCATAGAGTCTAGTTTAGGTTTCCCATAAAGCAGCCCAGCCTTTGCTCTATTATAAGCTATGAGTATTAATAGGCTTTTGGGAACCTGGCTTTTCCAGCAAAGGATCCCTTTCACCTGAGCAGGAGAACAACAGGGGGACAAAAGGGGGCAGCACAGATAGAGGGAGCTGGAGAGCAAGAGCGAAGTGGAAACAAACGTGCATGCACACAAATATATACACAATAATGTGGACGTGCATGCAGCTATACAGTGATAAAGTTTATATTCTGGGTAGCACCTCAAACACAACAACAGCCACATTGCAGATGACCGCACATCTTTGAGTCTGGTTCTGTCAGAGATTTCTTCCTGTTAAAAGGGAGTTTTTTCTCTCCACTGATGCCTTGTGCTTGCTCATTGTGTGAACTGTTGGGTGTCTTTTCTCTCTGTAATATTGTAAAGGTTTTGGCCTTATTATGTACAGTGCCTTGAGATAATGTATGTTGTGATTTGGCGCTATACAAATAAAATTGAATTGAAAATTGAATTGAATTTGCTTCCTGATTGGGTCACATCTGTCCCGACAAACTGAATGCTTCCCTGACTCATCACATTCTTACCACATGACACCTTTCCCAAAGAAAGCTAACAACACAAATCTCAACAGTCAAAAAAGGTAAATTAATTACAAGTGAACCGAGTTCTTACTTTCATTAACTGTTCCACCTCATTGTCAGTTTCACTGATGTTGTTGCTCGTTAATATAATTTTCTGCAACTTCATTATACAGTACGATTCCCTTTTCACACTGGCTTGCTAAGATATGCTAAGATGAGATATGCTTTTTCCCATTTTTACAGTACATTATGGCAAATAACATGCAGAACTTAATTTAAGTAATCATAAACATGGCACTGCTTACTATAAGAAATCACATTTTGACATTTGGATTTCCCGTTTTAAAGTCACACAAAGTAGGATTTGCTCTTGGGCTCCCCCTACAGTGGGTAAATGGTATTGTTTGTTACAACTTTCATAAAGTATACAGTATGATGCAGTAACATGCATTTGTTGACAAGTCAACGAGACCAGTGAACTCTGAAGCAGGACTTCTAACGTACAAACAGCCATTTTTTCAGACCAGGGAGAGTAACCCCCCGAAATAAAACAACAAACAATAGTACTTTAGTTTTCATAGTTTGTATTTTCACCCTGGCTTATTATTATTGCTCATCGTATGCACATCTTACTTGTCCATCACTAGTCCATATCCATCTTGGAGACATTATTTGAAGAGGAGATTGAGAAGTACTGTGTCAAATGATTGTATCTATGATGTCATTTTCGAAATATGAATATCTTATTTCTGTAAGTAAAGTTTTGGCCTAGTGGAGGAAAAATAAATGTATGCCAAACATTAATATATATGTGTGTGTGTGTGTGTGTGTGTGCGTGTGCGTGGGTGTGTGTGTGCGTGTGTGTTTAAATAAATGTCCACCAAAGCCAGCCTCAATCCTGTACCAGGAAACCAGCCTTTAGAAAAATGTTTGTGTGACAGGACCCTGCTAACTTCTGAAATATCCATCACACTCACATTCAGAGTTCAGCGGAAGCGCTGTCAGGGTTGAGTATGTGAAACAGATTTCTAGGACAGGATCTTTTCACAAACATCATAGGGCCTCTGTTAAATCAGTTTGATCATCAACCTGTTTTCTTGCCGAGCATGTCCTATTCTGTTCTTTGGTCTGTGGGTTTTGCGTGTGTGCATGTACAGTATGTCTCCTCAGTAAGAACGTCTAAAAGGACGTAAATCACCCAGTCAAAAGTAAGCGCTGCAAAAACATCCTGAGTGCATAGTGAGGCACTCATACACACAGGTACACACATGCACAAACACCAGAACTGTCCATGTTGGGTAATACTTCAGCTGTTGCAGTGGAGTGAAGAAAACATAAAAAAATTTAAGTGTTTTTTTTTCTTGTTTCTTAGAACAGAGTTTTCAGAGTTCATTATCATAGTCACTCCTGGATAACTGGGTGACTCAAATTGTACTCAACAGTCTGTTATATATAACCTTTAAGTTTCGACCTCAAAACCTCATTCAAGAATTTGTACCTTAGATGTCATGACACTGTGTATCAATAGCAAATCAGAGTTTAGTTTCCACTACAGCGTTTGGAAACTTATTTTTTGGTTTCCTGTGACAGACACTCAGCTGAACATGCTCCTACACCAGAAAGTTAAATATAACGCAGAGACATGTGTGGTAGGAAGGTTTTGAAATCGTGCTGATAAGTATTTTGCACAGATGTGAACAATGAAAATGTGAACCTCTCAGCATGGTGAGTAAAGTATATTCAGGAGATGTGGGCTTATGTAAAAAAAAGCAAAGAGATTCACTGGACTGAAAGCTCAGGAGTATTTAAAACCTTAATATTAAGTTCCCCTTGCAATGATAAAGCTGTAATTTATAGAGTTATGATAGGCTGAAAACATTCCTTAGCATAACAAGGAACACAACAAAGTCACAGGCTGGAGTATAATGTAATTGCAGTCTAAATTCAGATACATTTTAGGTCATACCTTTAAACAGCAGCACAGCCCATTTAAAACACACAGCTGCACTTTATTTGAAACTTTTCAATGTCTTTAAAACAAATCCAAGTCATATGTTTGATGGCTGTCAGAGACCAATCACGTCATGGGTCAATGGGTCAAACAGCAACAGGCTGTAAAGGCCATAGAGGAAGAGAGGCACAGAGGAGGAAAAAAAAGCAGGAGGGCAAGGACAAATGCTTATCGCTTGAGTGACCTCGTGTCAGCAGCGCCATCTCTGACTGTCATCGCCTTGAGTGACAAGCATCAGGGTTGAGTGGTCAGCAGGGGTGAGGAAGTGTGATGTATGTGGGTGTGTGACTGAGGAGCTGTAAACCTCCTTGGAGGGAGGGGAACAATAAAAGCTGTGATTGCAGGACAGGTTTTGAGCCTGTGTGACCAAATGACATTTTGCTAAAGTATGTAAGCACTAGCAAAGGATCAGTAATGGAGTGAATTGCACCGGTCTCCATTACACTAGGTGGAAATGTGTGAATGTATACTGTACATACAACTAACATTTGACCTTTTACCATTATCTGGGTGAATTACTACTTCGAAAAATTTGATTTAGTATATTAAAAATCTGGTAGTAGTTGGACTAAGACAATAGTTCCAAATGTTGTAATGTAATCCAGTGTAATGTATTCAGTCTGTTTTAAATATAATTTAGATATATTTGTGATGATAAAGATTTAGTACTACAATATGCACCTTGTTATTTTGAAGGCCTATTGCAGTAGCTGTGTTTGCTTTGTTTTTTTTTTATGCCTAAAAAAATTAAAATTTATTTCCACGACTGATTGATTGAATGTTTGACCCATAAACTGTCAAAGGAAGAAAACTGTGAACATTTTTGATTGGTATCACCCAAACTGATGACATCCTCAAATATCTTATTTGTCTAAAATAAGTGCAGATTAATTTAGTTGTAGATTAAAAACTAATTGACTGGTTAATTTTTGCAGCCCAAACCACAACTGACATATTTCTTTTTGTTGGAATTATTCAGAAATCTGACACTTGCCTATAGAGCTGGGCTTTAAACTCAAAAATGAAAATCTTTTCCTCCCTCACTTTTACTTTTTTCCAACACCAAGGAAGAGCAATGCTAGAAATAGCTAATACAGAAATATCACAATCCTCTTTGAGTCCAATTTGCCCTTGTATTACTCCCTTCATGTAATTGTTATTAAACAATGAGTGCATCTTGTCAGCTGAAGCAGAAAACTGTGATTGGTCCAGGGTCTGAATCAGCAGGTGAATGTGTGATTTCTTCATTGATTTGATGAACACATGACACATGAGTTTGGTGGTCAACTGGGTAATGACAAAACTCAAAAACTAAAAAGGTAAATATTCCGATTTTCTTTGCTGTGTAATGTTACATCTTCAACAGTAGGAATTGTGGCGGTCGAAATGTAGGAACAAGGTCGTCTTTCAGAGTCAAAAAACAAAGATTTCAGATGCTTGTTAGCTAAATGGCAGGAAACAAGGAAGAGGTAACGTTTGAAGGGGCACTTAACGACATGTTAATGTGTATGTGATGGGTGTGGACAGGAAGGAAATTGTATCATGTGAGAAGGTGTGTGTTTGTGTGTACTGTATGTGTACACCCTCTACATGTGCATTTTATTGCAACAACAAAATAAGAAGGAGAAGAAAAAAACACTATTGAAAGGCATTTTGACCCTTTGGCTGTAAGCTTCATTAGAGGGAAAATAGTAAATGGGAGTGAATGGTGAATGGGGGGAGGGTGGGTGACAGAATAGAAGATAGGTAGGGGGCAAGGCAGTGGGTGGGTGATGTGACCGTTGTGAAAGGTTAGACTACTGTTAGTCGGGCAGGAGCTGCAGAGGAGTTTGGAGGTGAAGTGAGGGTGTGACTGACACATAGAAAGAGGACAAGCAGTGGGTGGTAGGAGGTGACAGGCAGACAATAATGGTCGCAGGATGCGGGTGTGCTGCATTGACGAGTGTGTGTGTGTGTGTGTGTGTGTGTTCCACTGGAGGCTATGCACAGACCCTATGTTGTTTCAGGTGTCCATACACCCCCAGCCAAACAGCAGGCCCTAGAGGAAGGACTGGCAGCTCATTAGCCTGATCAAAGACTTCACTTCCCCCTCTAGATTAACACACACATACACATACACATGCACACACACACACACGCACACACTGCTGTGTTTACCTGGCTAATCCGAGGTTAATCTGCTTGATATGCAGGATGTGGGGATCAATTAAGGAAATGGAGGAGTGGCATTGAAGGGTGGAGAAGGAGGTAAACAATGAGAAGAAGCCCAGAAACGTTGCCTTTCCATCTCAATTATGAAGACTTCCTTTTGTTATATCAAATAAGATAAAGAACCGCGTACACTTCATGGTTAAGAAAAGGGACAAATATATTATTTAGGCAAAATTCACTGGGAAGTGGTGACTAGTGGTAAATACAAAAAACATGAATATGAAAAACCATTCACAACTAAGCTATATATTAATATTATCATTACAGATTTTCCATTCATTAGTTAAAAACATTGAGTTATTGCTAATAACCAGCAGCATCCTCTTTGTAGACTGAACTGACCACCAGAACATAACAATTACCACTGACTCAGCTCCTGATGCTGATATTATTCATGTGGCTGAGAATCTTATCATGTATAAATAGACCCAATAGTGAAAGACCACTTTTTTGTTTTCTTTTCATATTGAATCAGATCCTGATTCATATCCTGTATTGACTGGGCCTGCATTTGGAAACTGACCACCTACTCATCCATCACAACAAAAGAGCTAGTGAGTCAAAGCATCCCTCTTGAGCCACATCCTCTCAGCTCAGAGGGAGATCTTGTGATATTAATCAGAGGCGTGTGAAACACAGTCACTATAATCACACCTGGACACAATGCACACAAGCACACAGTGTTTGAGGAATAAAAAAGATTTAACATGTCCATTATATTATAATGTTATAGTTTGTACACTTCAGAGTTATTTTGGCAGTTTTACATCATTAGACACAAAATGTGATCCATGTCAGGGCCATAAGTGCACAAAGACATGACCAGATTTGTTCATTGACTCATTTACTTTCATTTATTCATTTATTGACTCAAGAATACCTATTTTATTTATTTTGATAGTTTGGATGCTTTAAAGGGGTATAAGACAAAGTATCGCTGATGTACTGGCCAGTAAGTTTATTCATTTAGTCACTTTCTTGCATAGGGCCATGAGGATGAGTAGATTAGTGTAGCATAAACACTATCCTAGGAAAATTGCTAATTTGGCTTTTTCCAAAGTTAAAAAGCACACTATCTGTACACCTCTTTTATTTTACTGGTTTATTCAGTACATAGTAATGTTCTTTGGAGAATTTGTGGTCAGAATTACTGTAAGTGCTGTATCTATATTTATCAGGGTACAGGGCATCCTTGAGTTTTGGAAATGTTGATGGCACCTCTTAATTTAAAAAGCTCAATGGTTGTATTCTATTTTGAACAGAGTGAAACAAAAAGGAGGCTTGGAAAAAATTATGCAGACACCCAAGGTTGGGTCATAAAACTCATGACATATCCTTCCCTGACTCATCATGCTCCTATCACATGACCTTTTTCCAGAGAAAAACAAACTACCACTGATACAATCCACTATTGTGCAGTTTAATTCTTCAGTTTATAATACCACCACTAGACAAGATGGAAGTCTGACCAGGAAACATGCCAGCCATGAACAGTATATGCTGTGTTGAGTCATTAATAGGTAAAACATGTGGAAACATGAATAAGTTATAATGATGTACACATTCACCCAGGGTTTATATTCCCACTGAAGTTGATAAAAACCAAGAGGTAAATGATGATTAAACAAATTCCCACTCGTGAAAAACCCATTAAAACCCAGGGGGAGACAGGTATCACAGTCCCTTCAGTGATCTTAAAGGAGCGTTCTTCAGTGGTGTGTTGCACAATATGTTGAACATGACTCACCAGAGGGGGGGAAACATATAAAGAAAAATTGCTGACAAATTATTATAAAAACCTGCACATATGCTAATTTTGGTGTTTCCTGTAAGACACCCCCTTCGTTCTCATATCTACATCAGAGGAAGTCACTGAGAGCAGAATTAGATGTGGGAAAAAAAAGGCCAAAAGGCTGAAGTGCACTGATTACACAGATCTAATACTTGACAGACTGCTGAATCTAATCTCAAAACCAGTATCTGAGCTAAAGATGTTGCTCTATTTTTCTTTTGGTATGGTAACAAATCAGTACACTACAGCACAGAAGGATCAAACAAGGCAATTCGTTTTACCAAATCAAAAACACATATGCCAAAGAAACACAGCTGAGGAGGATGAAAACAAAGGCAAACAACATGCCTTAGCTCCAATCAATTATGTTAGAAGGTAGTGTACAGGTTATTTTAGTTTGAGTTTAAATAAGGTTGTTTTTGGTTTGTTTTTTTATTCGTTTTTAATTTAGCCATTAGGCATTGCAACAAAAACCATTTCCTCATCCTCACTTTTTGAAGTTTTTGAATCACCCTTTCTGAAGTATGTTGTTTTCACCAAGTACACAATACTCTTTACCTTTACCCTTCTATTTTTATATATATTTACCTGATGAGTCATAGGTCATGTACATATCACCTGCACATGGTAAGAACTTAAAAAGTACTAAAAGTACTGTATGTGGATTTCAATTTTTCTTTGTGAGAAAAAAAAATACTCCTACTTCATGGTTCTATCATCAAAACTGGGAGTCAAAACCCTACCAGGAGAGAGGCGGAAAAGAGAGCTCCGGTGGAAGTTGACCTTCGACCTTTCTTCAGAGGAGTGACAGGATTGCAATTGCACTTTGACCTCCAGGGATGAACCAATCACTAAAGTTTGACCTGCCATCAGGGGTGTGGCTACAAAGACACTCGCTTCTCCTCACTTCCTCTCACATTCTATGCATTCCAAGTGTCGCTGCAGTACATGTCATACTGGAACCCTAGGGATGAACACACACAGTGGTACAATTATTTGATTTAGAAATAATTTATGCACACACAAAAAGCACCCAAAAAAGTACATGATTTGCAGTGCACTGAATTCATGTTTGTATATACTGTATGTTAAAATGTTGCTTTTAAAAAGAAATTTGAAATGCTATTTTACTTGTGTTTTGTATAACAATTTCAAGTCGAGGGTAAAATTAATTGAATTAAAGGTAGCTTCCAGACTTTGCCCTCTACTAATACAGTAATAGCTCTGGGCAAACTTGGAAATGATCCCCCTCTCTGTATTTTCTCTGATTTTCTTTTAAATATTTTTGACACTTATTTGTTTTTATGTGTGTGTATAGTGAGCAACAATGCTAATGAAATCTTTCGTGGCTCAGTTCATACAGTTACATGCTGAGAATAAACAGACAGGAGAATCACTTTTCCAACGATATGTAGTTTATTTTCAATAATAAAAATAAAATGCTAAATTTATAATACGGCATTACATTAAGGGAATGTGCAATCATCAAATAAACGGCAGCAAGCCTGAAAGTTTGGAAACTAAATCCACACAGTGGAGGATACAGTAAAAGCCACACATTAGGTTGAAACATAAAGCCCACACATGCTCATTTCATTTGTATACAGTTTTCTTCTTGATGTTCTACTGAAAAAGTACAAAATAATTGTCTGTCTTCTTAGTTTGGAACATTTATTAGTTTTAACTGGTGTGTGTGTGTGTCTGTGTGAGTGTGTGTGAGAGTGCCTGTGTGCGCACATGCCTTTTGTGTTTGCACAGTAGGCCTAATGTCACTTTTATTTGACTTCCATTCACTTTGAGAGGTGCAGTCCCATCCTGTGGTGCTGGCTAACATCAGACTCAACACGCACACACCACTCATGCACATATACATACGTGTACCATTTATACACACATCACTGTCACACACAAACACACAGTCTCGACACTGACCCAGACAGAACCCGACCAGGCTACACACTAATTACATGCCTCAAATTAGACATAATATCAGCCAGCCAGTTGACTATGGAAACAGTGATGGAAGGCCAAGTTAGGAGTGTGTGTTGCTTTTAAGGAGTTCCTTGTGTTCCTTCTGTTGTGGGGACCTAAATCAGTTTACATCGTCACATTATGGGGACTTGTCTTCTTTATAGGGACAAAAAAGTCCCCATACAATAAATTACTACATTTTAAGGTGAAGACATGTTTTAAAGTTAGGCTGAGGTTAGGGTTAGGTTAAGGTTCAGGTCAGGGTCAGGATTAGTATTAGGGCACTAGTAACTATGGTTAAGGTTAGAGTGAGTCTCCGGGAAATGAACATAAGTCATTGCAATGTCCTCTGAAGTCATGGAAACCACTGTGTGTTTACTTACATTTATGGCCATAGGCACCAGAAATCAAATGTGAAAATAACAGATGCAGACAAAGATAGAAGACCAGAAAGAAGATCAGCAGGATTTAATTTGCCTCAGTAGCCTTAAAAAAGAAAGTTGACCCATCAAGAGGAAATGCTGAGAAGGGAATTGTGGGAATCATGTGACATTACAATATAAAATAAATGTGATCGGCTAATGTTGCTTTGTCATACCCACTGTTGGTGTTTCATCCAGATTTGTATAGGGAATACACTCACTTTTATCCTCACATACAGTAGGTGCCATAGGGCTATAATGAATAGAAAAGGGAAATTTGTGACTAGTCCGATTGCCTTAGGGTTACCCAACACTCTTAATTGGGCCACAAACATGACAATAAATATAAACTTTCTTACAGAAGATATGGTCAGTGTATGTACTCCATTGATCCCACAAAGAAATACTTACATGCTTTTCCACAAACTCAGGAACTCAGGAAGTTCAGAGGTCAGGGTCAGTGATAGAGCAGTACCCCCTGCAGCTGGCATGGATTCAGCGTCTCGCTTCAGGGCATTTCAGCACAGCAGATGCTCATCAACACGGACACCGAGCCTGGGTCATAATGTGAAAATACGGTCCTCCAGACCTTGAGGTTATGTGTTTTAAAATAAGGGACCCTCATGCATGAGAATCACAGCAAAATGAAGCAGATGTGATATAACATCACAGAAAATGTAATTTCCAAGCATTTCTCCATGTAGAAGCACAACTCAAAATTATTTTTTTTTAAAAAATCAAATCAATGTAGTTTACTTGTGATTTATCAACAACAAACTTTTTTGTAGGCATTTTCTGAATCGGAATCTTCTTAATACGGGTGTGTAGTTATTTAGAGTCTAATATGAGGGCTCAACTGTGGGGGAAAAAAGGCTTCTGCTAAGGTACTTGATGTAGTTTTTTCAACCCACACCAGGTGAGTCTTCATTTCCTACAATGGCTGCCCAAGAAAACAACAATAACAAAAAAACCAACTGCTTCCTGTGGTCCCCTTACTGATCTGGACAGGCCACCAGAGTTTTTTTTCCCTGTGGGTGTGACTATCTTGAGCCACAAAACCCATTTCCTGATGTATCATTACCATGTTTAATTATTGGTCATGCAAAACCCTTTCAAATGCCCATGCAAAGCGTCCAGACTGAGTAAAAGCAGTAAAGAATAAAGTGATCTAAAAGCAAACTAGGTGAACAAAATTGCCTATTTTCTGAAATACTTGTGAGGATGCTATTATTTTGAATGCACCGATTGGAAAATCTTAAATCCTTTAAAAACATGAAACTACAAGTGACAGTGGTTAAGTATATATAATAAACTAATTCTATGTTAAGAAAAAAAGAATTTTACAGGGAAATTTGATTTTCCTCTGTGCACACAAATATTTGAGTGAAAATAGTAGAACAGTTAGGATCCTGTAACTTGTTGTGAAACTCCCACAGCAACAGAACTAGTGCAGCACATTTGGCCAATAGCTTGTTTTTCCTGCAGAGGAATTTTCAAGCTCTCTATGATGACTTTAATTGAATTGGGCCTGATATATCCTATTATGGTGCAATGAGGGCGGGCCAAAGTCATCAAACTCTTTATTTTGATGGATGTGGACACACAGAGTCACACAACCACATGTACACCCCCACCCCAACCCCCACCCTACCTCTCTTACCACACACCTTTTCTGAATCCAAAGCATACAAACACATCTTCTGACCAAGCAGGCAGCAAGGAAGGAAGTCAATATTTGACGAGTTAAAGCAACTGTACCTGGCCTTATGGTCAAGCTCTGCCTTTTTTGCTGCAGGCAAACTATAGTTTTCCACAATGCAGCTCTCAGCTCACTTAGTGTGAGCCTTCTAGTACATTCTGACTCATCCTTAAAACTAATGATATTTACTCTTTAACCAGTTCCTTTTGCCATGTAGTTTTGACCAAACTTTCCTTTACTGTTGCTTGTGAGGTGACAACACAAAGTAAGTTGAATATATAGTTGGGCTTATACCATCTGCCAAAGTCTGAGTTATCCGCTGAATGTCACTGCTTCACCAAAGTATCTGTATTATCCTACAAATTCTTGAGAAAACTATTAGAATAATGTAGTCTTAAGTTAAATGTCATCACAGCTGAACAAGGATCCAGCACTCACTGAAGCCCCTGAAGGGAAAATGTGACTTCTTGATGTTCCTTAAGAACACAAATATTTACAGGAAGTAAGCAAGGGAAAGATGCCAAGTCTGGGACAAAACTGTGAGGAGAGATTGGGGTTTCTGTTGGGGGTCGAACTGTCTGTATCTGATGTTAAATGAAAGTAACAGTAAAGTAGCTTTACTGTCTAGTATGGGGTTAGTGGGGAAATATTTAGAAAATAAAGTGAAATGTGCAATTGTATAACTTTTTTCTTCAAACATACTAGTATAACAATCACAAACATAAAGTTATGATATATAATTACACCAAATACGTTTTGCTGTATATTGTTTTACCTGGCAGACATGTGGAGCTTTTATTCAAGTTATGTGTTTCCTCTTTGTCAGTTTTCTCTTTGTTGTCATGTGTTATCTTCTTTTTATAATCACATATTTTTCATGTGTCTGACAGGAGATTTTTCTTTAACATACATTGTCAGATACTGTATGTTTTATGTTGTACATATGTTCCTTATGCTGTGATATGCCAGGGGAAGAGAGGGTAGATTTGTCTCCGCTTTTTGTACATTCTGACAGAAATCCAATGGAGACTCCCTTCAAAAGCTTCAGTGATCCGGCCCTTGCTTCTTCTACGCAACAAAACACAAAGTGTGTGACAGCACAGCTCACATTAATACAGTATTTGTATGACTCATCTTCCCAAATAGCTGTTGCAGAAATGCGATTTGGGATTGTGTATTGACAAAATGTTTACTCGGTACAGGATTACCAGTTGGACAAAGTTGGCAACTGCACAGCAGCCCAAGACCTCCATTGTGCCCCCAAGTGCTCCAGTTTTACTCCACATAATTTCTGTCCACAAAATTGGATTAGTTGTACATTTGTTCCTCTACATGGAAGTAAAGGCAAAGCCAATGTATTAAAAGAGTCAAATTGGTGGCATCACATCTGGGCAAAGACTCTTCATCTGTATCTCTGAAGTGTGTGTTTCTGAAAGTGAGTTTCTGTGTGACAGAAACTCTCACCAATAAAAAAAAAAGTTTTGCTTTTTGTGTGTGAGGAAGCAGGAAGTACAGAGACATAGAGGCCTTGTGTGAAATGCACATTTAAAGGTATGCAAAATCATCAATATGTCACCCTGCAACCACAGACCCAAACAACTGCTAATTGGTTGGAGATGCGCATTGTAAAGTGTCTGGAGCGGGGGTGGTAAATTATGGTTTACCTGCAACAGGAAGCTTTTGATGTAAGCTGAAAACACTCTGAAGAGCTATCATTGTGATTTGCATTTAGGCTCTGGCAACACAGAGACACACAAATACACACACCCTGAACAATTACAATCTTATTGACTAATTGAGTTTTGGGAACAGTCAGGAAATACAAGATTGACAAACAACAGTAGATTAGTGAAATACATTAAGTAAATTAGCTGAGATAGTAATGTGATTTTGACTGAAATGTGTGTGGGTTTGTTTGAATCTAAAAAAAAAGAGAAAGAGAAACAAAGAGTCCATTAAAAGTAAAAGTAATAAAGGGTTTGTTAGATTTCTCCCATGAAGGGACTGGGGTGAAAAGTAACATCAAATATGTCAGACTGCTCTGGAAGCAGATGGGGTTGTCCATTATAATCCAAAGCTCACAGCAGTAGCCAGCAGATGTGGCAGGAAGGAAGAGAAGACTCTGGAGAGAAATCCAGGCCTTCCCTTCCGTGCACGTATGCCTGGATGATCACATCAACCGAAAATCTACAATTCAACAAGCACTTCATGTAGTCCATGCCAGCAAGGCTCACAGCTGTGGACAAAAATCTCTCCCTGTGTGCATGTCTATATGTGTGTGTGTGTGAGTTTACATTTTATGAACAATTCAAACATAGCCATTTGACTATATTTTAGTTTCTTTTTTTATTATGAAATGTGCTTTTTGTGTATTTATAAGTTAACTCATTCATATAATCTAAATTTTGCATCAAATGGCTGGCCTGTTTTACCTACTTGCTTGTGTATTAGGAGTTGTAAATACAAATATGCACTTTTTTGAACACAGTTACAATGCTTAACAGTACACACAAATGAACATACAACAAAACAACAAATATTTAAAGAGATCACATTCAAGAGTTTAAATTAATCTAAATAATTGGTGGTTGCCAACCCAGGAGGGCTACTCTTTTTTGTTTTTACAGTGACAGTGACCTTTCCCTAAACCATGAAAATACAAATAAATCAAACTCTTCCTCTCTGTCTCAAAAACAGTAATCCGAATTTGGAGATGTAGTGGTTGTCATGGTGATGTGCGCAAACGGATAATAGGGCAACTGTTAACCTTTGACTGGTTAAAAGCCCCAAGCTGTGGGGGGAGGGGGTACAGGGAAATGCACAGACACACGTACGCACACACACACTGGGATGTCAGAGAGAAAGGAAATTCACACTCATTTCCTCCGTGCGGTTTCGGTACAAATCAACAACATCCTGTCCTTTTGTGAATCCTGCCTGCCCTCATGCTGGTTTGCGTTTCAAAGTAGGCGTTATCGCCCCCCCCCCCACCTCCACTTCCCCAACCCCATTCCCTCTCCTCCCCCTGCGTTTTCTCTCTCGCTCTCTCTCTCTCCCTCTCTTTAAACTGCCACTGAAGCTGAAGTCATACCTCACATTGTTGCAGAGGACGGAAGGACACGTCCTTGTTCGCAATAAACAGCTTTACATAGAACAGGAAGGCTATTATTTATCCTAATCGAGCTCAGTCACGTGACCTCTGCGATCTCCGCCGAGACCCGAGATTATAGGGTCTAATTAAATGATATCCAGAAACAAAATCCTCTGTTTTCATTTGTCACTTCAGTTTTGATGTGTTTGGATTTGTTTGGTTTTGCAAGAATACCGAGCCATCTTCGTGGCTTCCATTTGACAATATGGTATCAGTTTACCTTAATTTTACAGATTATTTTGTCAGAAATATAAAAAAAGTCATGCATTTATCGCTGGTTCTTCCTCTTACATGTAGCAGGGTGCGCGCACGCTGCGTGGATAAATAAATTAACAGGCGAACATATAACGAGAGAAGGAGAGTAGCACCACAGCCAATGACTCTTTAAGTAAATCAGGCCTGACATTGCCCTTGTGACCAATAAAAGCCCCCATCTCCTCATTCTCTCACCCCTCACCCCTCCCTCTCTCTAACACACACACACACACACACACGCCTCATTCGCCATTTCTTCCCATTCATAAAAATCTCGGAATCGCGCATGCGCAATGTCATTCTGTGTCCTCCCCATTCATAAAAATGTAGCCTCCGCATTTCGGCCCTCCCGATTCACTCTGCCCTCCCATTCACAAAAAAGAAAAAAAAGCAGAGGCATCTGCGCAGTGCCGTCTCTTTCCCTCCCTCTACCCTCCCATTCATAAAAACTCACTTCCCTCCCCCTCGGTGGTTGCAACATCATCCCCAAAAGCTCTGCGTCCACAACCGCAGTCGCAATTTACGCACTAGCGAGCGGAGATTAGAGCTGGAGACTCGCTCTACTGTCGCCTACCTTGCTCATATTATTTCCCAATATTTGGACTCATATTTGTTTTAACATTTTTTTTTTGGAGTTAACTCACTCGCTCGGACTGGACTATAACCTGCGCGCAAACGCCGTGCGCAACGAAGAGATGAAAGATTTATCCTGAAACCACAGTAAGTGATCGCCTCCTGGTGATAATTTATTTATTTTTTTTAAATTTATTTTGCCTTCGAGTCTATTTGACTTCACACGCAGACCTGACTGTCTCTCCATTGCGCGCTTCCCTGTCCCGGATCGCAGGCTCCGTCAAACGCGCTTGCATATTCTATTTTGCAACAAGCTGCTTCTGTGACAGTGTTTGCACACAGAGTCAATATTTAACCACCGATTTCGTAGCGAAAACAAGGTTGAGAGCGCAGAGGAAGGGAAACCGTGTCGTGCTTCAAAGCGTAACTTGACAGCAAATAGATGTGGGTTTCAACATTTATCGCGTCGGTGTTTGTGGCGTCTTTAACAGTAACTGTCAGGAAAAGGGGCAGTGGAACAGAATAATGTTTCTATTTCATTTTCTATTTTTTAATCTCTGAAAGCCAAACGTGTTTTTTTTAATCTCGGGTGGTTTGGTTGCGTGTCTTGTTCTGCTCTGCAGCGACCGCTCGGTTGGCACGCCGTGTTGGTTGTGTCAGGTGTTTCTTCTCTGGACTCAGGTCATATTTGTTTTATCGCATCCCGTTTACCTCTAATAAAACGCCCCATGTTTCTTTTTTTTAAACCGCTTTCTTTCGTTGCCAGTTGCAGATAGGAATCGGGTTTACGCATTAAATTACGCACTTCACTGCCACCGGGTAGAACGACGTCTTTCCGTTTGGTGGCACACAGTGTTCTGTTTTCATCAGCAGGATTGCACATCGATGAATTTACAGATATTAAGAGCACTGACTACGTCGCTGCAATGCCTGTATAAACACAGTAAGTCGAGCGGCCGCCCCCCCAGTTTTTATGACTCAGTTTCATTCACATATTAAAGGAAGGTGCGCGCGCACACGCGCTTGCACAAGCACCGTTCTGACTTTGAGCTCGTGATGATCTAGATTTAACGTTCACAAGCGCGTGTGATGTGCCAGCGATGTCGCAACAGGTTTCTCAACCAGGCATTTTGCAAATCCGAGCAAATGGTGGAGAATAACACGAGCCGAGCACAGCAATGACGACCACTGCCTCGTTATGACAGGAGAACATAAGTGAGTAGGTCATCGTGCGTTATTTAACAGAAACATTGACCTTTTTCCCACAGTGTTATAAGCATACTGAATCAGAACAAAGCAAAAGGAATGAAAAAACAAAACAATGCAAAAATGCAGTTTTTTGTGGCGCACATTAGGCAACTAAACCCCGCAGGTTTGAGTCAGTGCAAATGTCGGCTATACTGTCTCCAATCACCTTTTTAAATTCATGTAAAGTAGCCTAGGTTGGGTTTTTGGTGGCTGCCGAGATCTCATTGAAGACATGGATGAAACCTACTTCTTTCGGGCGCATCACGACTCATCACGCACTGATTCATGCTTGCAAAATCTGAGCGTAG
Source organism: Brachirus orientalis (assembly GCA_016785285.1). Taxonomy (NCBI): domain Eukaryota; kingdom Metazoa; phylum Chordata; class Actinopteri; order Pleuronectiformes; family Soleidae; genus Brachirus; species Brachirus orientalis. The sequence continues at coordinate 4,145,879 of JAFBJR010000047.1, forward strand.
CCGCTGGAGCTTCATTCACAAGAACTCGCAGGTCACAAAATCGGGTTCATTCATAAATTCCCAGACTGGTCTGTGACTCTCATTCACAAATGTTCATATGCAGGCCTATGTTGAGAGAAATTTGTTATGGGGGGGGGGGGGGGGGCGGGGGTTGTTGAGAATATTTTAATAATAATTTTACTGCATACAAACAATGTTCATATGCAGGCCTATGTTGAGAGAAATTTGTTATGGGGGGGGGGGTCGGGGGTTGTTGAGAATATTTTAATAATAATTTTACTGCATACAAACTCATATTCTTTGCCTTGTGTGTTCATTTTGAATCAATGAAAGTCCCCATTCAGACACCTTCTCCTCTTTTTGTTCTGCCTTTGCATCTTTGAGTCTTTTGCATGCAAGTCCTGCTCTCTGGTGCTCCCTGCTCTTTGGAAGGGAGGCGAGAAGAGAGCCCAACTTCTATTGTTCTAATGTCAAAGTTAGAATGGAGGAGGTCTGAAACCCTGTTGGTATTCATTCTAAAAAAAAATAATGTGTGGAAACTCAAATTATTATTAGGATCCGACCTTGTAAAGATCTCTATTGAGAGACTTATACACTTAGGTATTAAGATTTAATATTAATATTACAAGTCAGATTTAATATTACAAGTCAGTGCTGTAGACAACTTGTAATATGTCAGTTTTACAATGTGTTGAATTAACATTGTGTTATTTATATTTTGTTCTTGTTAAGTCACTGTATGTTTTAATATAATCATACAGAAAAGTCCCATGGGGGGAAGCAGTCGAGAAAAAGCACTGGTTAGTCATCAAACTGAGGCAATGTAAATGTAGCAGGAACAGCAAAGTGCACGACTAATGAAAGGAAGAAAATAAAAATAAGTGTTTGTGTGCTCATGCTGTTGGTTAGAATTATCCATAGGTTGTCATTCTTTGGACAGTAATGTAGCATTTTTTATTTCATCCATGTCACTTAATGTTTACAATGTGTGATGTTTAAGATAAGGCTCTTAGAAAAATTAGCGTTAAAAGGATAAACAAGTGAGAACAACAGCAGATGCAGCCAGTCATAAATGTCTTTTATATCTGTCTTTGCAGGATTGCTAAATGCTGCTTTAGAGTGAAGACGTGCAAGGCACGAGCCTACACATGGAGTCCAGGGTTCCCCACCACATCCCCGGAGTGTCCTCTTCCCTCATATCCCAGCCCCTGCTGGACAGTCGAGTGCCATACGGCCGCCTGCAGCACCCTCTCACCATCTACCCCATCGACCAGATAAAGTCCTCACATGTGGAGAATGACTACATTGACAGCCCTGCTGTCATTTCCCAGCAGCCTGCGAGCCACAAGTCTGTAAATCGAAGAATCACTTGGCTTAGTCAGAATCAGGAGGCCTTCCCTGGGGCAAACAACAACCATCATCACAATCACCAACAGCAGCACCACCAGCAGGGCAGGTGTGACCCTCACCCTCAACAGGACACCACAACCCACCCTTGGATTTCCTTCAGTGGGAGGCCAAGCTCTATCAGCAGCAGCAGCAGTACCTCATCTGATCAGAGGCTACTGGACCATGCTGCACCAACTCCAACGGTGGACCATCACCCAAACCTGAACCCCCATCAGGGCAGCAGCAACACAGTCTCTACCAGGAATACAGGCTGCTTCACTTCCTCAGAATCTAAAGTCCTCACCTCCTCCTCCTCCGCTTCTTCCTGTTCCTCTTCCAAATCTGTGGACCTAAAGGCTACAAAGATGCCTGCAGGAGGCTTGTGCTCCACTGGTGGCCAACAGGGGCTGGTGCTGATCCCTTCCTCCCCAGCTGAGAAGAAGCACCTCCTTCTCTGTGAGCACTGCGGGAAGTGCCGCTGCACAGAGTGTACACTTCCCAGAACCCTACCCTCTTGCTGGGTCTGCAACCAGGAGTGCCTGTGCTCTGCCCAGAGCCTGGTGGATACAGCCACCTGCATGTGCCTGGTCAAAGGGATCTTCTACCACTGTACTGAGGATGAGGATGATGAGGGTTCGTGCGCTGACAAGCCCTGCTCGTGCTCCCAGGCCAACTGCTGCGCTCGCTGGTCCTTCATGGCTGCCCTTTCCCTCGTCCTGCCTTGCCTGGTCTGCTATCTTCCAGCCATGGGCCTGGCCAAACTTGGACAGAAGTGTTATGACAATGTTAGTAGGCCTGGCTGCCGCTGCAAGAACTTGCAGGGTGGCAATAACGTCCCTGTGTGTAAAAATGGAAGCATGGAAGCAAAAGTTGGAACACTAGAGAAGCAGCAGCAGGGGTCATGATACTGAACCAAACTGGCTGGCAGTGGCCTTACAAAAGTATGGACAGGACCACACTTGCTCACTCTCTATGGATTGGACAATCCAACACCAACCCCTTAAACTACCCCATTATTCTGCTGGAAGACGATAAATGTAAAACAAAGGTACTTAAATGGCTTTTTGACCTATGTCTGAATGGGTGGTGAACACAGCGGGCCTGATCTGGGAGAGATGGCTAGGAGAAATAGCTAACAGGCCCTCTGAAATGTTTTTTAAACTGCTTTTGTAAGAGGGACACAAGAAGAAGAGACTCGATTGTGGGAATGGTGTTTGTGTTGTTCTGCAAAGATGGCAAAAGGCACAAAGTCATTGTACCTCTCTGCTGCTCTGTATTTCTCAGCTAATTTTGTATTGGTAACTAACCAGAAGCTGGTGGCTGATCCATGGATAACATAGAAGTTAAATGATGGAGATATGGATCTGTGCAACCCCTCCCACCCCCAAGTACAGACCCATGTCCCCTCTGTCTGAACAAACATAAAAATACATGATTACCTACAGTATACTGTGGCTTTATGATAGGCCACAGCAAGAGTGAAACCACCACTTACTCTTTTTCTGCTATTATGATGATAACCATCTCTTAGAGTCACTATTGTTCCTCCTTTTTCCTTAAAAATGCTAGCAGACTATTGCTAACATTTGATCTGTAAACACACAATTTTTGCAACTTAAATACAATAGTAATTTCCTATAGTTCATACTCTGTATCGTGTCCAGGCAGTTGTACTGCAAGAGAGAGAAAGAGAGATAATCACTGAACAACATTTGGAGGAAGCACAGACATTGTAAAACATTTTGAAAGTCTTTCACCAGTCACCTCAGAGGTAATGCATGTCATGACCTGCATGCTCTAGTGTAATGGTTACCCACCGTGCTAGAGGTCGATGTGTCGTAGAGAAATGTGTGGAAAAAAGTACACCCAACCTTCTCAGGGACTGTTACAGAAATCCTCTCTAGAACTTGGCGTACTGCATGTGGATTTCTAAACTGCCTAAGAGCCTGGTCTGCTTCCTCTTTGCACAAGAAGGCAAAGGAATATTTAGGGGCAAAAAGGCAGTACTGAATAATTTAAAATGAGTAGGCTAAGGGAGACAAACTGGCCAGAAAATTAATGTATCCGGAGGAGAGGGGGGATGCAAGAGATAAAGAGTGAAGAGGGGAGGGGAGAGGATAGGAAAGTTGCTGTAGTTGTGTTCGTATCCATTCAGCCTTTCGTCGAAATCAAACCTGCCACTTGCACAACCTTTTTAGGGAGACAGTAACCTGTTAAAGGATATACTAAAGCACAGTATTAACCACCTCAGCTATCTCACATTACATTGGTGTGCACTACATTTGGCCCACCCAACCCAGCCTCCCTCCATACACAGTGTCTTCATTAAATTCTAATCATCATGCTGCATAGCTACATTAGTCAGATAGTCTATCTTTTATCCTCAAAAGTCTATTTTTGTGGCTTGCATGATAGTCTTAGGACTTTGCCAAAGGAAGCTAGCATACAGTAGCATGTTTTCGCTGTCTGAGTGATCACAGTTGTTATGCACTCTTGCCAAATGGAGTTGACGGCAGTTGGTTGTTAAAGGTATGCTGCCCTTTAATACAAATGGCCTTTTCTGTTTGGCATAAAGGCGTGCTGCCTTTGTTGCTCTGTAACACACACCTCTCTTTCATGTGGGACCCTTAGCTTCCATTAGGGTATCTAATTTTGCTCATAACCATGTTTGTCTTGTTGCACAATGTTAATATCACATGGGGAAATGGAAAGGAAAAAAAACACACACACTGTCCTTAGTCTTGAATGTATGAGGCAATATTTTCAAAACCTAGCAATTTAGTGTGAGAGAAAGGTGCCAAACTTGAGAATGATTGTGTGACTGGGCACAGGCCTAGTAGTTGTAGGTGGGCAGCAAAAATCACAAATGTTTTGACAATATATTTAGTAATAGAGCTATGCAGGTGAAATGTTATTTGCTGTAAATAGTTTCACATTTGTGTTCTTTAGAAGAGACTTTTAAATGTCCTTGGAAGATTGCATGGTACATTATAACTACAATTCAGTACAAAATATATAGAGAATATATTAGATATATATATTTTGAGGGTAGGATAAAGATATTTTGAGGTTGTGAGAAAAGGAAAAAAGAGGGAGGGTAGCAAATGGAAGGTTTGAGGAGAGGGAACAAGACATGACAGATCTTTCTATCACAAGCACTTGATTTAGAGAAACGTACCCAGTAAATAAAAAAATAATCAATTACAACAACAACAACATCCAAAAAGTCAGCAGCTTCTGCTATCTATGGCTCATTAGCAGTCATGAGGCTAAGCTAAGTCTCTGGTTCCTTTTCGAGTCCAAAAGACTGTGGACTCATTGAATCCACACAGGGAACAATATCTACCCCTATCCCGATCAACCCATTTCCTGCTGTTACTCCTCAGCGTCTCAGCCCTCTCCCCTCTTTTTCTCTTTCTTGCCTTTTCCCTCTCTCCCCTCCTCAGTGCCCTCTTCTTCCCTCCTTCCTCCCTGAGAAACTGTCCAACAAACACCCTGGCCTTGATTGACAAACGCAGCTGCTGTGCATGAACTTGTCATACCACAAGCCCTTCCTCGCCGTTTTCTGCCTGCCTTTGTTTTTCTCTTGAGTTGTGTTCAGTGCCATCTTTTTTTTTTTCCTCAACAGTTGTTGCTTTCTTTTCTTTAATTCCCTTAGATATCTCACCTCAAGTGGAGTGTTTGTCACTTCACAATAGATTTATACTTTAACATGTGCTCACTAGCCTGTTCAGGGTGTGGAAGCATTACCAACAAGGATAATTCAACGATTAAAACCTTGTCACTTTTTTTTTTTTTTACTTTGCTTTAATGCTGTGATTATTTTAAAATCCCCTTGTTTAAGCACATTTGTGACAACAGATTGAAAATTTTCCCTTACTTTCAACCTAAACAAGAGGATAAGTCTCATAAGCTGGGTGATGCTACTCCATTCCTTTATGCCTTTGCAATGTCAATGTTGGGGATAACGAAACGAGATATGTGCTATTGTTTTGTTTAGATATAACAAAAAGAAAAAAATCTCTCATATAAAAGGTTCCCTTTATAGATATATTTATTTTGAAGTTCTATTTTATATAGTATTTATTTAGATGCCAACTTTTTGTTTGTGAAGAAAGCTTATGTCGAAATGGAATGTACATTGACAATGGAAATATATATTGTTAAATATACTGGGCTGTTGTGTCTTTATTTTTGTGGGTTCATACACACACACACACACACACACACACACAACTTGTAGAATGACCACATAGGTTGTAATTGGGATTTTGATAAAGGAAATACACATACAAGCATATTAAGTAAACAAGTGTATTATCCGTATATATCATTGTATAATATCTAGCTTTTTATGCTCAAACATGCATTAAATTATGAAGCAAATGCTATAATGAACAATGGTGCACATGCGCCTGCCCTGAAGTACATACAGTATATGGACAGAAAACACACAGTAACTATTTACTGAGTACTTGAGTACTTGAGTGACTATACCTCACTGGAAGCTGATTAACTAATCCAATAAACGCTCCATAAAACAACATTCCAGGGCTGTAGTACTTTTACATCAACACTTCAACTTCCTGAGGTCTCCGGTCCTTCCTGTGTGTGAATAGATTGTACTCTATAAAACACTGGTCAGGCAGTGAATGCCAAATAAAGCAGCCCGACCTTACACCGGAAAGTCGACAATACATAAGTAACAGGAAATAATTCATGGACTTCCTCTGGAGATGTAAAAATAAATTTTAAAAAAAGTACCAGGAAGATGGAGATATCCTATCAGAAATTCAACCTGATGGCTGCTGTCCTTGTGTTGGAGTTGCAGATTAAATTGACTTCTTTACAGTTTACAGGGCTGGTATGTTTTAATCTGGATGTGTAACATTCCTTTCTCAGCAAAGCACCTCCTTATGGCACACACAGAGAAAGAGAGAGAGAACCCAAATCTAATCTCTAATGATTTCTTCACCTTAAAATTCAATGATAGACTTGCATGTCAGAGGCAAGTTTGTGTGTTTGTAGTTACCCCAAACATGAGTAATACCCAGACCACACACATGCACACACATCAACCCTCATACCTGAGCCCACCTGTGTTACAGTTGTCCCAAGATTTCTTCCTGCCCTTGTGCCCACCCCCAATTTACACCTGGGAGAGGGGAGGAGGAAATCAATGAAAAAAATGGGAAAAAGGTAAGAGAAGAGAAGAGAAGAGAAGAGAAGAGAAGAGAAGAGAAGAGAAGAGAAGAGAAATTTCCAGCATCACATAAAGACATGTTTCCGCTGCAGAGGCCCTGCAGGCGCTGCAGCGTCTGCTCCAACAGGTGAGATCAGAGACCAACCTGCCTGTTTACCTGCCGGTCTGTCAGCATCCACCTGGGACAGCACACACACGCACACACACACACACACCTGCATTTGACTTCCTCCACACCTACATTGTCATCTCCACCCCACTGTCCCACATATATATCATCAGCTCAGGAAGCTCCGGCTCAGGCAGGTGAAGGAGAAACCATTTATTATCAGCCACTATTATGGCAGGCTGGATTCGCTTAGGAACCAGTGCTGGGTCAAAGCCTGTGCATACAAAGAATTTTTTATGCTATGGTTTGGCCTGCTGTGCCACTTAACTGGGTTGAAACGCATATCAATAGTTTTTAAATGTTACAGACTAAAATATGCCCATCAGTGTCAGTGGGGGAAGCTTGTGTGTCAGCTGCTGCATGTTTGTGCTCTGCTTCATTTGCAGCATTATTGTGCAATGTCAGGAATAAGGTCGTCACGCCCGGCCCTGCTAAACACATTGGCTGTTATTATGGCAAAACATTTTGTTTCATTGATAATTTTTCAAAAATTCAGACGTTCACATATTTCAACATGACAATGTTATGAACTTAAGAAGAATGCGCAAGAGTATAAAAAAAAAGCTTTGCACACTTTTATTATCTCATAACAGGGCATGAATGAAATGAAAAACAAACAAAGAGAGCAGATGGAACAGAAAGAGAAAGAAGAGGAGTTAGAGTGGGGTCATCTCATTCTGCAAAAGTGTGCCAGAGGCCCTCAGGCTGCATGGCACTTTGTTCCAGCTAGGACACAGTAACTAGTAGCTAGTGTGTTTGTGTGTCTTTGAGTTGAGTTCCTTTGAAAACAGCAGTTGTGCTGTGATAACAAGACAAAGGGATCATCAGGTGTGACCTCCGAGTGACATAATCTGACTCGTCCCATCTCCTATTTGTTTTCTTATCTGCCACGTTTCACAACTGGCAGAACTCGTACTGCCAAGCGCTAAGTCACCGTGCATCACTGTGCATCAATGATGTGACCTGTGATACCACTTGAAGCGGCAAGCTGCCACTTTCCAGTGTGAACCTGCATTGAAGTAACATGTGTTGGACTAATGCTCCGAGGCTGTGGGGAGAACCACATGCCTGTTTCCTGCAGTTAATAATGTTTCCCCTCAGCTGGTCTCAGAGATCTTTGGAGAATTTCAAGAAGCTAACTGTAGTTTTAACTTTCCAGCACTTATGTGCATCACGTTAGCTCAAGTAAATCCCCTGTAGTTTGCTGTTTAGATGACATATTGCAAAAGTCACTTTCACATCTGGTGTTGTGCTCAGCCGCACTATAACAGCCACTGTAGTATTTCATAGTTTGGAATCCATCTCCGTCAAAGTTAAGGTGACTGGTGCCTCATCCGAGTGTGAGAAAGACCATGATCAGCTGATCTCACACAGTGACGCATGGAAATGCAAATGTTTTCAGTCACGTTTGCAACAACTTATAAATAGTTTGGTCAATTTTAAAATCTCAGTCACACAACAGAAATATGATCCTGTTCAGAAACCCAAAATCCAGGTTTACAAACTATGTAGAAAATGTATACACGAAAAATAAAAAATGGGAAATTTTAGGTTTTTTTCAATATTCATTTAAGACAAGTTAAAGTGTCCATATCGGACTTGATTTCCTTTCTCCACTGGTGCATTAGTCTTAAGTACTATGTTGACTTGCACAATATTGTTTTTCAGTGAACAGATATTAATTATAAGCAATAATGTAATAATGACTAATACATTTATAATATAACAATGTAATGCAGTATTTTGACTCTTTATTTAGTTTAATGGCTATATACTGTATATGTGTGCATATAAATAGGTTCAGGTTATGGGGAATGGTGTATAATGTCTTTCTGTAATGCAAGCTAATACAGTATATGAGGCAGAAATGGCAAGTGCATGCTGTTTGAAAATGGAACCCTTGACATTTAGACCCACAGACTGCAAAGTCCTATTGCCTCACTGCACACACTCACACACACGCACACAGGCACATGTAGAAACACACACAATATCTCCTCCTTTGCCCCCTCAGTTCCCCTTGGTGGAATTCAAAAGTAAAATGAACCTAAGTGTGACAGGATGGCTTCAGCTGCAGGAAAAACACACACTTTAACACTCAGGAAGTGGCAGGGAAAGCAGGGAGGAGAGGTGCAGGAGCTGGTGGGACAGTTGGAGGAGGTGGAGGAGTACAGGGAGCTAAGGAGGAGTGGTTGTTTGGGATTCCAGGAAAACAGTCTGATTTAAAGTTCTACTTGATAAAATAGTCAAAGATGTGAATGTTATATTAGTTATATTAGCATATTGTCAAATGACCAAATACTTTCTTTAATCTGTATTAGTAGTGGTATTTATTTTTTTTGTTGTTGTTGTAATATTTACTTTTACTTATTAATTTTAATCTAATTGATTTATTTTGTACAACAAAATATTACTCAGGTCACAGCTTAAGGGTTCCTTTAGGCCCAAGGAGGCAAGAAAGGGAGAAAGAAGAGGAGAAAAGGGAGATTAGCTGTGAGTTTCAGTGCCACAGTTGCCGACCAGCAAGTCAGCCAGGCAGTCAGCCCGTCCACCAATGAAGCCGGTCACCAAGCCAGCAAACAAGCCAACCAGTCCATTTCATTCAGTGGGGCCACTGGCATGGGACCAACTAATGCCACTAAACAAAGAGCTACTGTCTTGCATCACTTCCCCTCAGAGAGGCCATACAGGCCGCAGCCTCTTATCACCAGGCACTGCCAGTCTGCAGCACACTGAGGCCTCCACCACACCAGCCTCTTTACTGCTTTCTATTACAGCCCTTTCCTGTTATACCGCTATTGTGCTCAGCCTGTACCCAGGGGGAGGGTTGTATGTCAACAAAAGAGGCAGCACATAAAGACACAAAACAAATTAAATCCATCAAACTGCATCTGTGATTCAATTTAACCTGACCTCCAAACATTAGGAGGAACATTTTTTTAACCCATGATTTTATTAGATATCAACATTTTTGTAGAGGTCCGGGGAAACCACACAATGTTACATAATGTTCCTATTATATACAGTTTCTAAAAGCTTGAGCAAAAGAAAGCACGGAAGTCAAAGAAGATAGTTCTCCCGTTCTTGACTTCTGCTCAATCCAGGTTCTAAGATTTACAACCGATGTAGAAACACCTGAAAAGATAAAAATGTGGCACTGCTCTGATTAGTCTTTTCATATCTATCACGATCCCAATATTTTCTTACTGCATACGTTAAGCAGTGAAAATCTGCAATCTTAATGGATAGCTTGTGCTCCTTGGTCTTGATAAGTATTCTGCCGGTGTAGTTTGATACTTCCCTCCATTCTACAACCTCTCTGTCTCTCTCTCTCTCTTTCTCTGTGTGTGTCTGTGTGTGTCACGGATGTGTGTCTTTTTTCAACAGGCCCTGTGGCTGCCTAAGGGGGGTGCACATGTGTAAAGAAACAGTTGCATTCCTTTCAGATCCTCCTCTCAAAGAGAAAATACACACACACACACACTCAAATGCATACATTCAAACTGATACAAACTAAGTTTACAGAACACACAAACCTACACCCTCGTTCCCCCTTTTCTCCCTCTCTTCCCCCTTGTTCCCTCTCTTTTCTGAACAACAGTGGAGTGGGACGGTCCCCTGAGGCAACAGAGGGGCCAAAACTGAACCGACCAAACTTGGCTTCCGACCCCGGAGCAGCAACACGCCCACTTGGCGGCGGCCTGCAGTGCATTCCTGGTGAGAGCATTGTCAAAGCCAAGCACTTCCTCTGGAGCAGGGCCAGCCCCACCACAATAACATTTCATACATTTATCTCTTGGCTTGAGTCTCTTACTCTCTGACACAAACAGTGAACACACATGCACACGCACAAGGAAGAAACTGCGTGTACATGCATGCACACGTGCCCAGAGAACAGTATTGCAAAACACTGTTTTGATTCCAATCTTTGCTCTCACATCTCTCCCTTTCCTCCTCTATTTCCAAGTATTCCTCTCTATGTTCTTTTTCCTAATCTTGTTTTCTATTTTCTGACACAAGCCAGAGTTTTTCTTTCGTTCTCATTTCACCAGATAGTGAATATAATCAACTTCAACCTAACCAACTTGTTACAGTATAGAACTGATATCTTGTTCTCCCCCAAATGATGTATTTACCGAGTATTTACCAAAACTTTTTCAGTTTGGGAAATTCTCTACAAACCTAAAAACACTCAGATTTTTTATATTGAAAGGTGCTCAGACTGGGATATTTTAGGGATATTTTAACTTCAACTTTTAGAACCTTATGAGCTCAGAAGCCTTTGGTTTGATTAGGTTCATAATTATTCTTACTTTTGCCTCCATGGTGAATTTGATTTCAAACATCTGTGAAGTGTGAATGTCAGCAGATATTTCAGGGCTAAAATGAGTAAGTGTTTGCATTTGTTTCTACAAGGCCTTATTTTTTGGTTGGACTTGGGTGAAGAGGAGAAAATTCACCGTCCACTTTGACTTGTGGCTGGACAAGAGGAGTCATATCAAATTAATAAATGCGAGTAAGTCAATACTGGAGTTGGTCTTCAAATTTAATGAGGACTGTTGGGATGTTCTTGGTTCATGAGTTTTGCTGTCAACTAAAATCACAATCACTGAAACAAGACATAAGACAACCTAATGACCATGTAGTGAATGTGAAAATATTTTGTGTCTCTCACAAAGAAAACCAGAAGAAATCTAGAATACATATCTGTCTGTACTCAGGTGGCTGATTAACTTTATGCTTTGAATATGCACACAACTTGGCCAACTAGGCCATAAACTGTGAATAAAGTAACACTATATGTACTTACTAACATATACCCAGGGAGAATTGAAGGGTTGTGATGTGTTGTGATAAACTTACCACCTAAGAGAAACTTTCCTCTTATTTTCACACAGTCAGGTCCACTCCACTCGCTCCACTAACATACAGCAACTTTACCCTGAAATGCCTTCTTTCCTTCCAGTTAACATACATCTGTTTAGTCAACATCATGAGCGACATGGAAAGTCTCCATGGAAACCCTTCAGAAACAGCCAACGACTCACTATTTCTCACAAAAGGTGCACCTGTGGACAAAAAGAAAAGAGGTTAAATATTTTTTCTCATATATGTGAGATTTGTGTGCACTGGTGCGCACGTGTGTTTGTAGGCTTGTGCGTGTGAGTGCGTGTGTTTGCACATGCATGTTTAGGACTGCAGGGTGGGGTATCTTGGCATGTCTCACTATGGGTCAATGTTTCCTTTTAGCTCTGTTGGCACTCTCATACTCCTGTTGGCTGACCTTTTCTCTTCCTGTGAAGTTCCTGTCATGCATCCTCTCTGCTTTAAGGTCACACATCTCTTAGCTGAAGCCATGACAGAGCCAGATTAACCCAGATAATATAAATACTTGTTTTCCATGTGACGGTAAAGCTGAAGTGTAACTAAAGTTGCACTCCTGAGTCCGACAACAGTAATTTCTTCATCATGCAGTCAAAAGCATTGATATCCAGCAGGAAATAACCATGGACATAATAAAGAGTGCAAGTGTGTAAATACATTGCAAATAAACAAATTTACACCGCATAAATCATTTAAAACGCTTGCAGTTGTTTGTTTTCTTGAATTTAATATTCCAAATCATCACTTTTCTGTTAAAAATACTTAAATAAAATAGAATATTTGTCACATAAATGTAATTATAGTGTTACGACCCTATTGTCGTGGCTTCCTTTTCCTTCCTTTCCGTATGCATGAGTCTGCATGTGAGAGTGAGACGAGTTGCAGGTGTGCATGTTTGATCCAATGATGTGTGTGTGTGAATCCTGGGAGCTGATTGGTCCAGCACAGGAGGTTCCAGTATAAGAGGCCTGATCATCCCCACTACAGTGGACTTCCCTTTAACCAGTCTCAACCAGACTGCCAGCAGACATTTTGTACTTGTTTTTAATAAACCTTTAAAATGGTTTCTTTAGTGTGTTACTGGTGGTTTGTTGGCAGTTGGAAGAGTCGGAGGAGTCTCCACACTCTTGCTGCGAACAGGTTTTCCCCTAGGCCTGGTCATGACAATCGCATTAGCCACTGAAAGGTAGTAGGTATAGAATGTAAATAAAAGGTTTAGCTGAACCACAGGTTTGTGAGCGCATGTGAGTGATGTGTAATGTGGATTATCAGTAAGGACTGTCAATTTTGGTGTTGTCTGTGAGAAGTGGTCTGGCTTGTGAAGCCCAGTGTGGCCCACAATACTGTTCCTGTGGTGTATGTATGTGTGTGTCAAGGATGTGGTCTCACTGAAATGCTTACAAAATGGATCATTTATCCCCCCCACCCCATATGGTATCTTGAGTGTGTGTGTTTGTGTGTAAGAGAAAGAGAGAGTGGTGGGGGGGTGGGGGGCTGCATTCAACACCCGCTCCTCCATCCAGGAGCATCGGATATTGGATTAGTGTTAATCTCCCTCCCATTCTATTCTCACGTTGCTCTTTCCAGTCTGTGTGTTTGTGTGTCATTGCAATCTTTAACCCCTCTAGTCCTGGTCTGTCTTTATCTAACAGTGGTCTATGATACTACTGTCTGAAGCCTGTACCTCCTTGTGCTGTAGGTCAGCTAACTAATACTGTAAAAACAAGTATATTAGTAATACGTTGTCCATTGCCATTAAAATACATCTCCCATTCATTTTATTAGTTTAGTTTACAGGGACAGTGCATAACTCCTAGGTTGTAGTAGAATTGTTATCTGTTTTCTGCCATTAGATCCTATTGGACAATAGCAGTTGTCAATCACACTGGTGTCCACTCATATGTTCTGTACTTTATCATCTATTTGTCTCCAAATGGCAGCATAATTTAGAACATCTAATTTGTCAAAGTTTCTGTAGTGTGAGCTTTTTCTGCCCAACCCTTCTCCTTATTCAGGCCTCGGCAGAGTTACAACATTGAATTATCATGTGCTATTAAAACCGTGGGAAAACATGTACAGGCGTTGTAAAACAAGTGAGAAGTAGGCTCATTTTATTATTCAGTTAGGGGTGGAGTCACCCCTGGTGGTTATCCAATAGATTCTTACCTCCTGATTGACTTCACAGAGGGAACCAGGAGATTTGAGCCATTTTTATATACGGTAAAGGTTTTGTGGCTCACATGCACCAATCAGCATATTTTACAAATCTGATTTAATCGATAGATTTGACATCAAATTTGAGGAATCTGGAAAGGCTGTGCAAGGATTACAGGTGAATATCTTGGAGTATGAACTCTTGTTTTCGTTGGCCATACCTCTTTCTCCCTCCATTCACAACTACCCCTGCTGAAGCTGCCTCTAACACACAAATCAAAAGTATAATCAAATAAAAAAATCCATCTAGGTTGTGCTGAGTGTCAGAGTCTTCATGCATGTTTCAGCCAGGGAATTTTTGTTTTTCAAAAAAATGATTTCATGGCCACACTAAATCCATAGCTCATGGGGCAGGACATTCAGCCAGTAATTGGCATGACTAGCATTCTTGCAAAGTCATAGCCTATAAGATCCGGCATGGTGTTCCGAGTTTAATGTTTAAAATCTTTCAAAGCCCATCTACGCTTACATCTCAAGTCTGCTAAGCCTCTAGGATTGTTTAAAGCCTGTAAGGTCGTCCGACTGCTCGTATTTATTGGCACATCCAATTTGAATTAAGTGATTCTGAGATCATCAGCAATTACCATGACCAGCATAGTTTAATCATAACCAAAAGAAAAGCTACAAATAAGATTCATGTTCCAATAAAGAGCCAAAGTAAAACCAGAACCTCCAGAGTTGGTTTTAAAAGTGAAAAAAAAAACAGTCCACAGAGTTTGTGTGGCTCAAAAAATGTTTAAAAAAGATGTTAGTTTTCTCTTAACACTTTTTTTTTACTATTTAGGTTTTTTGGCCTTAAAACTAACTGACTTATAAAGCTAATGTCTAATGTTTGCAGGCTGAACATCACTGGTCAACAGCAGGAGGAAGTCATTGAGACGCAGCAGTTAGTTCAGATATGTCTGTAATAACAGTAGGAGAGAGTCAGCTGAACACTGAAGGCATGTGAGGCAGCAGGGATTGCACTTAAACCTGCTCATTAAGTAAGCGCTGATCACAGCAGCTGTTGTTGTGATTTTGTTCTCAAAGTTGTTCTCCTGATTTTGATCCTAAGAGTGAGAACAGAGCTGGGAGGAAAAAAAAAAGCTTTTAAATACATCACATCATCCTGGAACAACTTTCAATAGGACGTAAAGATGTCTGAAATGATCACCCTGGGTGAATTAAAATCAGTTTTAAGAAACAGAGGAAAGCATTCTCTGATGGATGTAGCCACTCTACCTGAGTTTAACTTGTGTTTTGGTGGTGGTTTTTAGTGATGATAGTGATTAAGATGCACCTTTTAAGTGGACTGATGCTGCCGTCTTGGTCAGGCCTCTCTTACCTGGTTAGATAAAGTGGATGGATGGATGGATGGATGGATGGATGGATGGATGGATGGATGGATGGATGGATGGATGGATGGATGGATGGATGGATGGACAGACAGCATGTCTCCAGGATGTTTCACTGCATTGAGTTAAGAACAGATCACACAGGTGTGATGTCATGACAAATCGGAATTATTACTTTAATTATTTACAAAGCCCTTTTGTTTTTAAAAACATCTGCATATCATTAGAAATCTTTTCCACACTCATTCATCACTACATTTAAAGTTTGCACAATACAGTGCAAAAGTCTCAAAGGGGGGGGGGGCATTTACCCCATTTAACTGCTGAATGAAGAGTTTTTTTAAGCAAAAGAATTCACTTCTTAAACTTTTTTTTTCTTTTTTTTTTCAGCTATGCTCCAACCTATTTGCAGCCGTCTCACTTTATTAGCATAATGTTGCCGTTGCCTCTGACCGTCTTAACAAAACATTAATCAGTTCTTGTGCAATGTCACCATGAGATCTCTGCACTGCTTCACTGACAAACACAGGGGGAGTTGTGTGCAGCTGATAAGCTTAATCATCAGTGAGTGAATTTATCTGACAATGGTTTGAGACACACATTTGTTCATATTTAAAAGTTACACACTACAATTTTACTGATGTCATTTTGACCTGAAAGATACTTTCATTGCAAACCTAATAAAAAAATATTTACACTGAACAAAGAGATTAAGATGTTCCAGGTTAAAGTTACACTTACTGGGTTTCACAACAGGAAGATAATCTTTAATTGGTTGTAATTTCATGTGTTTAATGCTTGGAGGAAAACACCGCACAAGATTTGGAGACCGAGACAGGGAACGACGGAGAGACGGAGGCAGAGAGAGAGCGACTGAGAGGCACAGACGATACAAAGAGAGAGCACCTGTTCTGCAACCTCAGCCCAGACAAAGACACTTCTGTCCCACGGTACAATGACATCCGGGACACTGTAACTTCCCCTTTTGCTGGGACAATCAAACAGCACAGCAAGCCTAGATGTCTGTGCAAGCAGAATCTATTCACACACGAATGACATCGGTGCAGACACATGTGCACAAACACAAAACTGCTTCATTGATCTTTCGTTTTTGTTTTTTTTTTCCAGAACAGCAACCTGTTCTCTTCAGTCATTTTTACACTTTTGATGTGGCTGAATGAAGTAATCCATTTGCTGGTCCTTTTCATACAAACTCCAGTACATAATACAGTAAATTAATAGAAAATAAAAAGATGTGGAAAAAGGGAAACATAGACACAATATATTTTTTAAAAAAAAAATTAAAAACACTTACTGTGAGCCACAGCGTTTGGCCACACTCCTCCTCCAGGGATACATTTTAGAGGCTCAACTTGAGACTTCCATCGCTATGGAAACTGCTCAACAACCATGGAAGAAACATAGGTAGCATTTCTCAAATACTGTAGTTACCAAGAGAAGGTTAAAACAAGAGAGAAAGGGAAAAGCTTTTTGAAAACAGGGACAATGAATGAAAGCTGACATCAAAGCATTCCTTCCTCTCATTTTTTCCTGCCACAAGTCTGGTATATGCAGTTACATAATTGTCCAACATCTTAACATCTTGACAGAAAGGACACAAATGTTTTATATCAACACATCCATTACTGGATTTATTTTTAAATTTATCAGTACATTTAAAGGAAATCAAGACAAAACTATTTCTGATATCCTGCCTACAGACTTAAAAAATAAAATGTGTTTTAATTTTTTTTAAATAATTCAAATGAGATTTGACTCCTCTTAAAAGGCTGTAATTTATGACCCTCTCTGACCAGAGGCCACAGTTATTTTTGACATACACAAAGTTATGCCTGGGTATAATTTATGTGCACTCTTAGAGTTAAAAAAAAAAGAAAAGAAAAGAAAAGAAAAGAATTTCCTCCAAAAAATAAATCCCTTTATAATAAATCTACTTTATTATCTAACAAACGTCTGTTTCCACTTCTAATTTCTGCTCACTAAAACTTTCAACTCAAAAAACACATTATTTATTTGACAAAAATAAGTGAACCCAGTAAGATGCAGATAAACAGATTTTTTGACGAGTCCAGCTTCCACTACAACATGTCAGTGATTACAATGTTGCAGTCTTTTTTTGTCCTTAAACGCAACTTCAGGAAACCAGTCCAAGTCAACCAATCCCTCTAGTAGCAGAGTGGTGTCACAGTCATTATGGCACAAGATTTATGGGGAAGGAACAGGGAATGGAACCTTGCCGACAGGACAGCGTGACTGAAGTTTGATCCTGGCTACCAATTATGTGGTTGCTATGTTTTCTCTCTTGCTACCTTGGTATCTTCTTTTCACACACCTGAGAGGAGGTAAAGAATGAGGGAAAAAGATATCATAAACACATGTTGTATGTGAAGGGGATAAAATTACTGTTATTTGATCTAAAAAAATACAGTGAGAGATTTTCAGAGGTCATTGTTGGGAACATTCAATTTATGGGCCCTTTAGTTAATTTGCTCACTCATACATTAGTAACATTAAGATGGCCTGTATGAGTGAAAATAAGTAAAGTCTTGCTTAAGGGATAATAAAGCCACTGATAAACACTATAGATTGATAACAGTCATCCATTCTTAAAGGCACATTATTTCACACTCAAAAAATATATCAGTTCTGCAGCTAATAGAGCCATGGTTCTCAAACTGTGGTACAAAGCTTCCTCTGGTGGTACTTGGAGAAAAATCTGAAATACTGTTCAGCTGTATTGTATATACCAGGGTATGTTATCAGAGTGGAGCTGAGGAATTTTGACTAAAATGCATAGAAAATGAAACAAATATCAGAGAATATATAACAAATGAAATGATAATAATTAGAGTTACCATATTGGGAATAAATCTGCCTCCTTTGAAAAGTCCGGAGCTGACTTTACTCGGCCTGTTTACACTATTGTATTTTAATGTTGCCCATAATGGTGTTACTTTGAGAGCTCAACATTTTCTCAGGTGTACCACTGTATTAGAGTAATTAGACAAAAGTTTTGGTCAAATGCTAATAAAGAATTCACAGACAAATAATGGGAGGTTTTCACAGTCTTGTTAATAACAGTTGCTCTTATTAATGTTTAATGAATAATGTATACTGACTGTAAATGATTAGGTAACTGGTAACAACCTAGTGGTCTTACTGGTCCTTCTTTTTTTTATGCGAAGTTGTTCGAAATACATCAAACATATTTTGTGAAGTATTTACACACCACATAGCTTTAACATATCAAGGTTTACCACAATAAAATTTGAAACACATTTTGTCAACAACTCCCAACAAGTTCTAACATCTAACAAATGGGCAAACACAGGGACAGTGTCACATCTATAAAACCATATAATGTGTCAAATAATGCTTGCTGGATGTTGCAACCTTGTTTCCTGCACAAATGATTACAAATGGTTTGACACAAAGAACCACAGTTTTGCACATGGAATATTTGACATTTTGAAGGCTTGCACACTGTCTTGTTTGGAGGCCTATATGTGAGCTCTGGTTACCAGAAACCACTTCTTCCAATCCAAACTCAAAAGTGCTTACAGCTAAATGTGCTGCAGTTTCAGGTTGTAAGCCAGCACAGATCTATTATATTTGACTGTTGGTGAGTAAAGCCAATATGACAGTAATACATTTCTGAGACTTTGATCATCCATGCAGTATATAGACTGAGTGGAGTCTGCAACGGTGCAGTACAGCAGTTTGCATGTTCTGAACAGTAACAAAAAAGTATACGATTATTTTTACTACTATTATGACGTCGCAGTTAGTTTAATTACATTTACATGTGCAAGATTTTTGAAGTTTTTGAAATATGCTTATTCACTTAAAGGAGTAGTTTGTAACTTTTGAAATATAAAGGAATGTCTGTTACATTCAAACAAATGCCAGTTGAGTTCACACAGTGTTGACTGAGCCAATCACCTCCAGAAGACTTTTTACAGGTGACATGAAAGAAGCACTAAGCAGAATAAAGGGAGAACAGCTTCGTACAGCTGCACTATAGCTGAAAACACGAAAAGTTACAGAGGTTGATTCTAAAGCTGTAAATAAATATGGACATTTAGTTGGATCTCTAAATTGTAATTTTATCATAATCTCAATTTTAGCTTGTTACAAACGTAATTTTCCGATACTGAAAATTTGTCCTCTGCCAACAGTGCTCTCCTAAAACAACTAACCGCCTGAGCCAATACGCATGGCTTCACACAGCAGCACTGCAACTGAAAATACCAAGAAAAAGCCATCACAATTTTATTTTCATCATCATTATAGCTTCTCACAAAAGTGATTGAAAATTGTTGCTCTGCCAACTGAAATCAAGCACTTCCTTTGTGTTTCTGTCTTATTTGCTCTCGCATGTGTATGTGTGACAGGGAGGGATGAGGAAGAAAATTAGGTCAAATCAATACAATGCAGTAACTCACAGTGTTGTGGTAGCTATGCAGAGGTCCACGAGGGGCCATAGAGGTTCTGCACCAGAAATG